>MU279904.1:0-51539 GCA_022385655.1 Xylaria intraflava | reverse complement strand
TTCCTGAAGTCAATGCTCGCACGAGATACGTGGGAGGCCCTATGTAAGTGTTGGATTAACGTTTACCAAGGGCCACCTGACTACATTTCGCACGACCCCGGTACCAACTTCTTGTCCGACGAGTTTCGCAATCGTGCGAAGATTGTTGGCGTCACATGCCGTGAAATGCCCGTTGAGGCTCATTGGGCTGTCGGTAAGATTGAACGAGCCCATGGACCCCTACGCCGTGCGTACGACATACTCAGGAAGGAAATCGATCATCGTACGGACGATGAATCCATACTTCAGATGGCCGTCAAGGCCCTGAATGACACAGCAGGTCCGTACGGTCTCGTACCTACACTTCTTGTCTTCGGAGCCTATCCTAGAATCAACTCGGACTCTCCTCCATCGCCCGACATCATCGTACGAACTAATGCAGTCAATAAGGCTATGGCAATGCTTCGCAAAGAACGTGCCAAGGTTGAGATCAATCGCGCGATACATGAGAGGAACGGACCAGTTACGTACGATGTGCTAACACTCCCACTCCGAAGTGAAGTCCTCGTATGGAGAGAGAAGACGGGCTGGGAAGGACCGTACGAAGTCCAAGCTATTGAAGATGCCGATGTCATTGTTGACACAGTCAATGGTCCCGTACGATTCCGATGTACCCAGGTCAAGCCTTATCATCGTACGGAAGTTAGACCAGCTGAGCAACAAGATGAATCATCGCACGGGATAACACCTACAACAGTAGGCCCCGTACGACGAAAGCGTGGTAGACCCAAGACCGTCAATCCCATCATGTCAATCAAGTCTATCCTGTCACCGAACACCTTCTTATCGTACGACACTTTCTTGTCCCAGAGGGAAGAAAAGGACTATGCCCTAGCACTCAAGCTTCGTACGGACGGCATACTTAACTTGCCTGGCACACCGTTCGAAGAATCTGACGCTGTAGAGATCAATGACCTCGCCGCACGAGGTGTATTTCTCTTTGTTAAGTATGACCCTACCAAGCACAAAGACCTGAGAATCTTCAAGACCCGTCTCGTACGAGAGGTTAAAGGTAAGAATACTAAGCCGTACGAGAAATCCCGACTCGTCGTACAAGGCTACAGCGATAAAGAGAAGGAAACCGTACTCACCCAGTCACCTACAATTCAACGAATGAGCCAGAGGCTTCTCCTAGCCTTAGGACCTTCGCTCATCAAGGATTACAGTGCGTACGGCGAATTACGAGACATTACTCAGGCGTACGTTCAATCGCACGATAAACTCATGCGAAACATCTTCGCACGACTCCCGAGTGAGCTTGTGTCGAAATACCCTGAAGGGACCATTCTACACATCGTACGACCCTTGTACGGTATTGCTGAGTCTGGTCTCTACTGGTTCAAGACCTATCACAAGCATCACCGAGAAAAGTTGAACATGAAAGTCTCATCGTACGACCCATGCCTACTTCACACAACTGACGGATCGTACGACTTCGGGATCACTGGATTACAGACGGACGACACATTCAGCTTCGTCACACAGAGTTTCTCTGACCGAGAGGAACAGGAATTACAGAATGCTGGCTTTCGTGCGAAACCCAAACAACGCTTGTCGTACGACCACCCTATTGAGTTCAACGGTGGCCGTATTCAGCTTGACGGTGACAACATAATCCTCACTCAGAGAGGTCAGGCCAAGAGCTTAGCCCTAGTTGACATTCGTACGAGCGACTACCAGCAAGAATATGTCGCGCAACGCGCTCGGGGAGCATACATCAGTTCTATCTGTCAGCCAGAAGCCTCGTACGATCTATCTATTGCTGCCCAAGTCATCACTCCCGAGAAGAAAGATGTTGATAACCTCAACGTACGACTCAATTGGCAGATCGAGAACCAAGACCAAGGTCTCACCTTTATCCCACTTGACCTTAGTCGTACGAAGATCTTTATCTTCACAGATGGTTCATTTGCCAACAACACCGATATGAGCTCACAGCTTGGTTTTCTCATCGTCATCGGTAACGAGCATCGTACGACCGATGAGAATTCTTTCCAGATCACGGGAAACATCGTACATTGGAATTCAAGCAAGTGTAAGAGAGTTACACGCAGTGTGCTAGCCAGTGAGTTGTACGGTATGGTCAATGGCTTTGACAACGCCATTGCACTTCGTACGACTCTTCAGCAAATCGTACGACCACTAGGACTACCAGATATCCCCCTCGTAGTCTGTACTGATTCGAAATCGTTGTACGACTGCCTCGTGAAGCTCGGTACAACCCAGGAAAAGCGACTGATGATTGATATCATGTCCCTACGGGAATCGTACGAGAATCGAGAGATATCAGAGATACGCTGGATCGACGGTAGAGATAATCCAGCCGATGCATGTACGAAGAAAACACCCAACACAGCTCTGAATAGCCTCGTACGGACCAACACACTACGAATTCGAGTCGAGGCATTTGTAGAAAGAGCCCAGTAGGGGATACCGTTCACGTACGACATGGAAAAGCGGCACGATAGGAAAACGAAGCATCGTGCGAGAGAGGAGAAGGGAGAAAAGCAACGTGATTTTCTGTATCTAGTTTCCCTTCGCGCGTCACCCCTTTCATTCTCATTTACCGAGTCACTGCATGACTTCCTCACAACTGGCCCTACATACACTCCTTAAGTCATCGTACGACTCGGCTTCATTCAGAAAAGAAAAAACAGTCTGTGTTGGTGTATTGGTAATCGTACGACTTAGTCATGAGTCATGACTAAGAGGCCACGTACGATATTCGGATATAACAGGGAGGTCCCGTACGTAGACCTACCTACCTCCTCCCTTCCTACATACATAGAAAGACAGGAATCAATCGTTATTTGCTTATTCAACGTACGTACGTACAAAGCCCATTCAACAGGAATTCTAATATGTGTAGACCCACTCCGAGCGCGAGACCCGCTTAAAGTCATGTCACACTCCACTTTCCCACTGTTTTGACCCATAAATTCACTTTGGAGTGGGTAAATGTACCCACTTTATGCGATTCCGGGTATCCACACATAAGAATATGTATGGTGACTAAGCATCGAAACATATTCCATAGTCCAATACCGAGAGATATTCTTATACCCATACAAAATTTGGGCGGAACGCGGAATCCAATTCTTATAGTTAGGTTATTCTTATGCGTCATATTCTTCTGTGCAGGTTTGACTGTACCACACCACTAAACACTAGAACTACCTACCTACCAAGAAGATGTAAGGGTAAGGTAGCTAAGGTGGTAGGTAAACAGCTGAGAAATACCTAAACGCCCACCTTAGCTAGCGCACGGCGACAGTTTCAGGGGCAACGCAGTTGGGCGCATCGCATGACTAAGATAAATTTAGGTCGGGAAAGATCTCGAACGGGAATCCCTGCGCAGCATCAGGATTCCGGGCCTCACCATACAGCTAGGTCTGCATAAGAGAATATTAATTATAAGCATAGTCTGGCCATAAGCATAATTTTCGCGCCCCCGACGTTTTTTTGGTGGGTATAAGCATAAATCTCCATACTAGCTTATAGCATAGAGAATCGTCAGTTTTCCCATACATATGCTTGTACAGAGACACGCTTCCACGCAAATTTCCCCGCTTTTTTTCCTTTATTTGGTCGCGCTTTGCCCTTTTAGGTCTGGTTTATGCGGACCGCATCCCAAAATAGTTAGATGGGTTTAAAAGTGGGTCTTTGGTATAAGCATAGTCTTCTCATAAGCATAAGAATCTCTGCTCCCAAGATATGCTCTTATGCAGACCTGACTGTACTGAGGAATACATAGTACCTACGGGACGTTACTTGTAGGCCAGTACTTTTATTGCCACGCACGCTGAAGGTGAAGGAGTTCGATGGATCTCTGCGCATACATAGTGTAGGTAGTATCTACCATCTAGGTAGCATCACAACTGCATTGGCCTAAAATAGCCCCTGAAGCCCATCTCTTCGTGCTAGTTCTGTCGTCGACACCTATCCACCCAAGCGGAATAGTGCCCTGTATCTAGCTCGGCCTGCGAAGAACTGAGTCTGAGAATGATGGGAACTCCAAATACCGACCGACCTACCCAATTAGGCACATAGGTACCATCTAGTTTAGTCGATGTATAGTAGGTAGAGGGGTAATACCGCCAAAGATGACACCGACGCTGATTCGAGAGGCGCAGCCCAGTTCAATACCCAGAATCCCGTACCTGCGTCGTCCGGATGTTTCGCCTAGAATCAAGGGATGCCAGGGGAAAAACAAAGAAAAAACCAAAAAATTTAAAATGTACGGAATACCTTGAAACCCGGCGCGCATTGCTGGGGAAGCAGAGTAACGTCCTCCAACGATGCTGCTTGGTCGAAAGCCACCTAATCCACTCGGATACATCACCAAGGGGGGTTTGTACGCGAGTGGCGTCCCGGGTGGCGGTCCAATGCTGTGATGTAGGCCGACTCACACTAATCTACGTCCGTACGTGGATTATCTAGCGTACCTGGCAAACGGCGACTTCAGGCCTTGGCGGTTCAAGAATGCCGTTTGCAGACAATGAAATATTCACCTACCCACTGAGTGCACTTTATCTACTTTCACGATTGCATCATCTAGATAATACGTAGGGACACACAATAATAAGAAACTGTGCTCTTTCAACCCTTGACAGAGCTGGGTACTATCCATGCCGTCACTGCCCTTACGGATGTGCCGGATATGATCGTACTCTATTGTGAGTAAGTAGTTTGTGCATTCGTTCTCGTTGGTATGGCTTCCATTCGCTTTAATTTATGTACTACAGTATTCCCGCCCCTAAACACCGAACGTCGAATCCCAAATTCCGACTCCTGCCCGACATTCCTTTTACCCCCTCCTACATTCTGACTCAACGAACACCCCATCCGCATCGAGTGCTCTCTCTCCACTAGAAATCCTGGAAATGCAAGGAATTGAACGCACTGCCTTTATCAATGTACCTCAGTGGAATACCCAGCTTCGACGACCATGCTCGCTGTGTGCGTATAAATGTGGTTCCTGTCCCTAAATCTTAACCCCCCAAAACGCCGTCCTGGTATCTCGCATGGAACCAAGCAATGCAGTGACCCAAAAGATGAATAAAACCGGTCAGATGTAATGCCTATTAGGCGATGTCGCCTCCGAATACTCTTCGTAGCAAATAGTTCTTCAGTTCTCCGGCGGATCTGGGTTGGTTGTCCGGAGTACTTTTCTCGAATAGTCTTGATTATCTTGTAGTGTGTTGATGCTTTCTCGACTCTTGTTGTCCAGCCGGTTATAGATGCTCGTGGCGAAAGGATCCATACGAGGGTCATGGGGCATCAGGCGACTGCTCCTTCGACCTGTTGATGTGTTTTCTCCATCCCAAACAGATGTGATGGCCGTCGTGGGCGTGCCCGCCGTACCTGCGGAACCACTCAAATAGCTCTGGGACTTCGAGGCGAGCTTCTCTTCATCGCGCCGCCGCTTACTACGCAGGAAAAAGAAGACGGCTATACCTGCAAATATAGCCACGCCTGCCAATACGCCGACCACAATACCAACGATAGCACCAGTACTGGGCGCATGGCTCAGTGTACTTTCTCCGGTTCCATGGTCCGGAATAGGCGTCACCGTCACTGTCTCCACGCTAATCGACCCACTGGTTGTCAAGGTTTTAAGTGATGTATTTGGTGTAGATACGGTGGTATCAGTTGAGGTTCCCTAGACGATTGTTAGCACCATACACGCCCCACAACACAATATTGAAACAAAAAACAACTGATCAAATTCTCAAGACTTAACAAATGCAGCTAGGCAGCTAGCTAGGCATACAGATGTAGAAGTGCTGGAAGTTGTAGAACTACTGGTTGTCGAGTGGGCTGTGGAAGTAGCAGTGCTCGATGCGTCTACAGTCGAGGTAGACGTTTGCCCCTGGACTCAGATACGGTTAAAATGGAATATATTCCATCAGACCAAGCATCCATCAGGAGATCGTGAGTAGGGAAAGTAGAGTCCAAACAATGTTGAGCGGTGCAAGATCACCATATCAATGGACTTAATAGAACTTACTGTAGATGCGGATGTGGATGTAGGGGACGTTGTACTTCCACCTGCTGTGCCCGATGGCACCTTGGCTAGATATATGTATCCGTATAGCCCTTTAGCTCCGCATGTATCTGGCGGCCAGCCGGGGCACTGGAGATTGCATTTTCCGGTGTCAACCTGTGACGACTGGACGGGCACATAATCACTACACCAACAATCCTCTTCCTGGAGAATGGCGAAGGAATATGACATAGCAATGCAATAATCGTGGCAGAGTCCGTTCGACTGATATATGCTGCTATCTTCATCATCATGGTCAGATCTATTGTATTCGAAACGGCATGTTTTATTGATTGATGACATACTCGTAGGTGTGGTACCAGTATTGATGTCGGCGCAATATTTTAAATCGAGGGCCTGGACGAGTTGAAGGCCGCCGGGTACCAGGGCCACGGCGGCCAAGAAAGGCAGAATATATCGCGAGTAAACCATGATCAACGTGTCGAGCATGCCAAAAAAATATGCAGCCTGGTATTCCTGAAAAGAGAAGTTATATCAGTGGGCGTTAGTGTGGATGGAGGGATAGCACGTCGATCCGAGAGTGAATTTCGTGGTGGCCGCTGTGGTGATCATAGGGCAGATCATGAGCCCGAGAAAAACAAACCGACGACTTACTTAGGCTAGGGCGATGTATTTAGGAACAAGGGCTCAGCAGGGTTTTTCGCTAGGAGCCAACCGGTTCCTTGGTGATTGCCAACACTGAATCACAAACCGAGGGAACAATCGTCGTGGTTTACCATGGTCAGGATGGCACCCCGTCAAGATCCAGCTTCAGAATGAGTGAATGGCTCAGGACGCCAGGACAATGGCGAGCCTTGAGGGTACCAAGCCGCTACTATGCTGTGTCGGGCCAGGACAAACAGCCTGAAGCGCCTCGCAGCAGAGCTGGTAGTGGGGTATTGCTGCCGTGCAGCGATATGGGACCGGATCTCTCTCAAAAAAAAGAAAGATGGGAGAGGAAACGGAGCGCTGCGCAGATCAGTCGGTTGAAGGCAGGAGAAGAATGGGAAAAAGAACCGAGAGCAAAGTGGCGGGATCCGCCGGGCGTAATTGGCCGACCTACCTAAGATAAGCTGTCAGTGACTTTCGTGGAGGCTTCGAGGGCCGCTGCCATGGGCATGTAGGTAATTAGGAGTCAACGGGGGGGGAGGGAGGCTGCC
The DNA here is from genome assembly GCA_022385655.1 of Xylaria intraflava. NCBI lineage: Eukaryota > Fungi > Ascomycota > Sordariomycetes > Xylariales > Xylariaceae > Xylaria > Xylaria intraflava. The sequence continues at coordinate 44,294 of MU279904.1, read as the reverse complement.
TACACGGTGCTGCTTAGACGGTAGGATGCGACGGGATGGATCGTTGTGCTGCAATGCTAGGAAGACGTAGCGCAGTAATACAGTACAGGCGGGTTCTGTACTGTACGGAAATACCCAGCGCTCAAAGTTCAGAGTGCCTAGACAGAGGAAGGCAAGTGTTCTTTTTTAGCGAGCGTTTCGAAACACCAACTGGCAAGTTGTGTTGTTGCCCAGTAACTTAGCTCTTGCTTAGAGCTCCTTACTACCAAGTATAAAAGGCGGGATCCCTCCGGTCAACAAAAGCAAAACAATGCGATGCTCGACGGTATCATCTGCTGACGGGGATGGAACCACTGACAGCCTAAGCTCCACTGGGCAGGTGGATTTGGATTTGTTCGCCCACCGTACCTAAACTGCTGCGTTTGTACTTTTTATGCACGGTCAGACGGGGCGTATACTTCACTCTTCAAGGACGACGTACAGTGTGGTACAGTGTGATACGGGACAGTCCAACATAGCGAGAGCGCAGGTCGCAAGTGCTCGGTGTTTCCAGTGGGAAGAAGCACCAACATTATGTAAAAGTGGTGATACAAGTTGACGCAACAACGGTGAAGTACCGGAAATGGTTAGTTGGTTACATAATGTAACCATTTGACGTGTTTATAGTGAGTAATACTAAGTATAGTGAGTAAAAGACTGCAACGGAGAACCCGAAGAGAATGAATGCAGGGTTTCGGGTAACTGAAGCAGCCCTAATGTGGTGCAGTGCCTAGTACCAGGTATGTTAAGGTCGGCACGAAGTACTTGGCACAGCACAGTATCCGGACGACGGCGTGTAAGTTGGGCAATGCGATGCCTACTGTGAATACGAGCACAGGAACGGCGTGCTGAATACCTGCACTGCCGAGGGCCACCTATTTCTCTTTATCTACAGACTGTATGCTCGTGCCGCGTTCGAACATTCGTAAGAATGACCTTTGTTCTGTAACTGATTAAGGTCTGCAAAACGTACAGCAGTCACTGAAGATACACGGCAGCGCAGGTACACTAATTTAGCGGGTAGTTCGCCGATGCACTAGTCCATACCAGGTACGAAATGCACAAATGTAGACTAGTCCGTCGTGTATAGCGGCTACATAGCCGACTAGGTTGGCGCCGCACACCTACATAGCACCTAAGGTACACTACGTGCGTGTGCCAAGTAATGTTGGCTCCAGAGCCGTGGTTAGTTGCACGCCGTTCGGCCCGTTTCGGCCTGGCATATATACTGATTTCATATTCTACGAAGTATCCCACTACATACCTCTGAGTAGATGCCACCGTTGATGCCATCGCCAAGCCGGTCAAATGATTTCGCTCAAGTTACAGGTATTTCGGCCCCGCATGGCCGGACTGCGTGCCTACCACCATATCCAGTATACACACAACCCCCGGCGGTTGACTCGAGCATGTGCCCTCGAATCGGCTGCGCATGGCGCATAACCAGCCACTTAGGCTCCCTTAGGTAATGCTTCCCTACGACCTCCTCGTCTCGTGATGGAGCGTATATGTAAGTCTTCTCGTATCTTGCTAGCTCCGGTAGGCCGTCAAGGTGCGACGACGGGTCAGCGGCCAATCATCTCACGATGACTCGTATTGACTCTCGCGCACTTGACGTCCCGGCCCCTCCACCAATATAATCTGTCAATCCGCCATGGCGTCTTCTGCAGCAGACTGACAACCGTCACAATACCACCTCGCTATGGTCTATAGTGCACCACAGCACCACCTCGTATGTCGGGATGCCCCGCGAACTCGTGTCAGATGTATACCTACCTATGCGATGAACCAACCTGTATCGAGCGGCCGAGTCCCCTCTAATAGGTATTGTCAGTGTATTTGTATAGGATCCTGAATTCTGATAATAGCTATAGGTACCAGCCCCCAAGCTGGGGTGCCGACGCGCAGCGTTTGGAGATAGGCAATTACCGAACAGTAGGCTGAAATGCGGTATAAGCGAGCCCTTTCTCTCGAACTAGGTACTCCCCATAACCCCGATTGCGAGCTCCGAGAAACTTCTCAGAGGTAGTGTCGCCACCCCCACGGAAGACGAGCAAAACACCGCACGTTGACTAGGTTGACTAGACGTCGAACGCCTGGGTTTGCGACGGAGCTGCGAGCCTCGAATATGTCATCCAGAGGTTACCCAAGGCCTCAGGAATTCTCCCGAGCTGAAAATATGCATTTCATTATCCCACACGCGCAGGCTCGACGTTAATCACTCGTGCGCACGCGGTGCGGCCGGGTTTGGCTGCGGGCATCACTTTGCCACGCCAGGATAAATCTCGATACATATAAATGAGTCCTTGAGTTTCTATGCTATACCTATATTGGTACAAGCACTATCTCGGGTCTTCGCTCTTCATTCCATCTAGCAACCTGTGAAGACTCACTCTAGTCTTCTGTTGTGGGCGGGTGGGCAGGTGGGCAAGAGATTACCATCGATGAACTCGCCAAGAGAGGCCATCGTTAACACGCTCAGGCTAATAACTCCGGATCGATGGGGCGAATTAATACCTACAGCGCTTTTACTAAGGATGAGGCCGCCAATGTAGCGGCCAAATCAGTCACTTAACCATTTCATCCTAATTGAGCTGCTTACCAGATGGTACCAGATGTCGGTACCGTCCCCGCAAACGGGATGCGACCGCAGAACGACTTGGTATCAAACGTTGGCTTGCAGATCATCCATCGTTATCGCGATTCGGGTTGCCGATCTTTCCAGGCATCGTCTGTTCCCAGCCCCCGAGACCCGAGCTGCTACATTGAAGAATGTGAGGATCGTGCCAGGCGGCATCAGGAGACGTGCTGGCGTTAATCGCGATTTCGACATGTAAAGATTACAGCAGGATATAACTTTGTCTGTTGGTATCCCCTCTCGAGGTAGATAATGTTGGAGGATGGACCTCTTGCTTCCATAATCACCGCATGCATATTGCGCCGGTGATAGGGAAGGTTAATGATGGAACAAGTGCGCCACTGTCAACTACATACTAAGCACATATAGGTAGGTCATTCCCTGGCGGGTGGTTGGCGGAGCGCGTGAACGGCAAGGTACCTGATAATATCTGGTACATGGTCGTGGGAGAGATGCATCATGCCAATTGCGGTTCCCGGAGCCTATCAAATCGAGAGCCATGCGTTGATGATCAGCGCTCAAACATACGGTCTAGGGGCTCCCAGACCTTAGCGAACGGAACGCTGTATGTACGCTCGTGCCAATCACTTCCATATCGAAGGTAGATTGATCAGACCATCAGCGGAAGCAGGAATGGGCGTTGGACCGGTGAAAGCAGTGATATCTCACCACCCATATCCAAGAAGCGTAATTCATACGATCACGGTTGGTCATAACTCTGCTAGTATCTCTTGAGCTGTTCATCGGGGGGCATGGATACATAATAAATGCATTATGGGCGAGCAACTGGGAGGAAGCTGTGAAAGAGGAGTGTCCGACTTTTGGAGGAAAGGTTAGTAAGAATATATACTCCGTATAATATAGACTAACTAATGCACGAGATACGCTGAGCAAGTCGGCCCCTCCCGACCCCGAGGGTGAGATCCTGAATGAGGACTGGTAGTATACTACCTACGCAGTAGGCTATCTAGATTTTCCGTCCCGCCCGCTCTGAGCTCTAATTTCTACGATATCGCCACGGTCATCATGTCGTAATTATAAACACATGGGTACCCAGTATACTACCTGGATATCTAAGTTAGAAGTATACACACCACGAAGACCTACTTCCTATCTAACCGGGCTAAACCCGCTGCTTCGTATCGCTGCGTTGGTAGGCCACAAGACGAGACCAACAGGATGCATATGTATCATGTGGTAAGTACAGAAAGCCATACGCCACGCCACAGACCCCTTAATCTTTATCTTCCGAGACGACGCCGTGTTCGCTACGTAGGGAGTTACAGTTACCGCTGGCAAGATTCATCTCCTTGCTGAAGTAGCTCAGATAGGCTCGGATTGTGTACTTGCTGGCCTAGTAACGACTCGGACTCGGACTCAGTGGGAGGGGACGTGCCTTGGCACGTAAGACACCCGGTTAAGAGACAACTTCATTCCTCGCCCTACGAAATTAAGCCGATCCCAATATATATTCCCTCAGCCCACGGCTATCCAGCCAGGGTGAGAGGAATGAGTAGGAGCTGGAGAATGTTGCTGTTACAACATCACTTATCGACTCTCCAGGATATGGTCAGTACATATTAATGTGTATATAGTGTACCAACGTCAATTCGCCCAACTACACAGCACGCCAGTAGATATAACAGAAACACTTTCATACTGTATTCATGACACGCGCGGGTCATCACCATCGTCTCTATGCCGGACATTCACTACGTACAGTACGGTTCATGATTCGTCTACCTCGTGCACCTAAACTATGACAGACACCAGTCAAATACGAACGGCTCTCGTCGCAAGGTTGTCAGAGCATCTATCGCGCGTAACAACACACATATTCCCGCCGGGAAATCCCATCACCGTCAAAAGAAACTCAAACAAGTGCCGGAATACATACAAGGCAAGACCGGCGAGGTCCCTAAGGCCGGAACGCCCTCCCATAGAACAAACGCCCATAATCACAACGCCGGACGCTCTCGCTCCCTCGTTGCGCGCGCCTCGTTTCTCTCTCCCCTCTGGTTCAAGCCCTGGCTATTCTATTCACCTCCCCTTAGTGGGCGAACCACGCGCAGAGGAGGTCTTAGTCGGGGATCCGGCCGGGCTAGCCTCGCGAGAGCTCTTGCTCTCGAACTCCTCGACCATGGCGCGGACGCGCCGGACCGGCGTGTTATTGCCACTGCTCCTCAGCTCGCTGGCGCCGCGAAGGTTGCTCTCGCTTCGAAAGTCCGTGGTCTTTGGGATGTCGTCGCCGTCTCGGAGCCTGCTCCCCTTCCGAAGAGTGCGGTGATTGTTGTGGACGGGCGTGATTTGGAGCGTGGACGTGCTTCCTGAAGGACGCTCGAACCGCACCACTTCTGCTGACAGGACGTCTGCGTCGCTGTGGTGTGATATTTGCGACATGGGCGTTTGCGCCGCGCTGCGCGCCTTGTGGAGCTCGGCGCCTAGCATGTTGATTTGCTCCTCGATTGTCAGGGATGCTGATGCCAGGTTAGGCCTTGATGCGTTCTGGTAGTGCGGGTTGTGGTGAAGCAAGGGGGGGAGCCGCGGGCTATCGTACTCCCGCGTGGGTGTCTCTGAACGTTGTGATGAGAGCGGACGAGGTACTTGTGATGGCGTCCGCAGCCGTAGAGGCTCCGGTGCTTCAAGCATGGCTTCTTCGGCTTCAATGCGTTCCCATTCTGCATCCAGTTCGCGGCGTAGTGCCTCCGTACTGGATTTCACCCTGACATCGCTCAAACCTGGAGGCGGCTGGCTGTCCTCATCGCTCAGGGGACTTATCATCAATGCTGGGCGCAACGGGGATTCCAGATGTCCTGTAGCTTCTTGATGTAAGTTGCTACGTTTTTTGCTGACCCGGTGTTCCTCTTCATGTTCCGACTCTTCGCCATGTTCCTCTGGGCCCGCCAATATAACGTCTCGCTCGCTCCCGAAGTCCGGCTCGGCATTTACAACTCTCAGGGGCTCCTTAGGCACTGTGAACATGAACTGCACAAGCCGCTTCTCGACCGCCTTCTCAATATCCCACTCTTCATCGTCGGAGTGCTCATTATCAGCTCTTTCCCCATGAATCGGCGCATAGCGCGTCCCAGCTTGGCTGGGGCCAGCCTCTCCTGGTTCCCAAGCTCTCCGTCCACTCTTTCTTCGCGATAAGACATCAGCCGCAATCCCGCCGATTCCGCCCAGCCCGCCGGGTCGCGCCTCGAAGTCATTAGCCTCAACGACACCGTCCTGAACTTGGCCATCCTCGTCCGTGGTTCTTGATGAGCCGGGGCTGGGCGTTGGTCCCGTGAGGACGCGGCGTAGGCTACCGAGCCAACTGCGCCGGGAAGGCTTATTCTTACTCGGACTTCCGGGCTCCTGCAACGGCTCGTCTTCTACATCTTCTCTTTGTCTCTCCCGACCTAGGAGCAACCCTGGTCCTTCGGCTTGTAGAGCCAAAAAGCTGCTCCGCGCCGTGTTATAGCTAGGCGTTGAGCTTGAGCCGCTGCTGCCTCCTCGGCCCTCTGTGGTTGCGGCGAGCGCAGCGGCTACCGCATCGCCAAATCCGGGACGTAGCTGGCGCAATAAAGATCCGGAGCGACTCAAGTCGCCGCGGTTCGATTCGGATATATTGCTCTCGGTCCGCGCGCCGTCTTCCTCGGTAAAGATATTATGCCCACGGCGCGATGGCGACGGTGCGGCTACGGCGGTAGTACGGGAAGCAGTCGCGCGCCCACTTAGCAGCGCGTCCGCCGCGTCTACATCGGTCATCCAGTCCTGAACCTCGGGATCGGTCACAGCAGCACGGTTTCGTTCTTCTGGACTTGGCGTTTGGGAGCTGCGGCTTGGCGGTGGGAAAGAGATGGGGCGCTCCCTGGTCGGTGTTGCGAAAGGGTCTGAGTACGCGCCACTATCGCGTCGCCCGTCGTGGGCAGGGCTCATCGCCTCCTCACCGATGTCTCCAGCGTCGTCTTCGTCGGCCTCGAAGATGGGGTTCATGCTGCCTATGCCTCTCGGATTCGGGACTTGCTCGTACGCGGCTGAAGAGCTTGGTTGGTGCTGGCCTCTAGCTGCTCGTGGCGCCACCGGTTTCCTGTTTAGCTGTAGCATTGGCGGCCTGGCCGGAGCCATGTCCCCGAACCAGTTTTGACGACTGTTCTCCATACTGGCGGGACCTGTCTGTAGGCTCTGATAACCAAGCGACCGGTCGCCACGTATGTACGGGTCGGGGCCGCCCATATACCAGTTAGCATCTTGGTCCTCTCCCATTAATTCATTATTGCCGATAAACCGGGAATTATCTTGCGATAGAGCACGAATTGCAGCATCACGACTCATCCTCTTATTTCGTCGTCGTTTGCAAGCCATGACCACAATCGGACTGAGGAGGAGCGCGACTCCCAGGCCGAGTCCTAAACCAAGGCCTAGCTTTTGCTTCTGACTACTATCCAAGCCTGCTGTACTACTATTCGTAGAGGTATCGGTGTGTAACGGGTTAGTGTATTCGTCAAGCCATGCCATCGAAGTGAGGTTGAGGAAATATGCCGTGCTGCCACTGGCTTGCCTCTTATGATTGCCCCCAGGAGACGATATGGTGTAGCCGCCATATACCAGCATCACGTTTCCGGGAAGAAGCACAGCACCATGGCCATAGATCCCGTTACCCGGAGGCTGTGCGTCTGGAATGGACCATCGCCATTCTCCCTCGCCGCCATGGTCCCATCCAATTTGAAGAACGGCGAGTTGTGGAGATGCGGCCTGGGTGAGATCGCCAACCCAGCCCCCGAGAATAACCAAGGCCGTTCCATCTTCATTTAAAATAGCTGAGTGGCCCGATCGGCTGTCGACACTCTCTGCGGTATTCTTCATTGCCAAATCTGTACTCGCAGCGCCGGATCCTGCCACTGCAATATCGGACACAAAGCCCCAGGTTTCTTGAGGAAGACTCCATATAGCTACCGTGCTCATGTTGATAAACGCATACTGCGTATGCCCGCCAAGCAGGACATAGTCTCTCTGCTGCGTGATTGTGCCCGATCGGTTCGAAAACGACGGAGCTAAGCCCGTGAACGTGAAGCCGGCTTCTGGAATCGGCGGGCCATCGCTGTTTACTGGCGTAATTGTGTAATCGTCAGATCCGGCTGCCGATTGTGAGATTTTAAGCATTTGATTAGAGTAGGTCGCATCTGATTGAGGGCTAGTTGGGTATGCGATACTCTGGTTCGGGCACATGCCACCGTATACGAAGGTACTGACTGGCGACACTTCCGGGCGTAGTGTGGTCGAGAAAGTGAACCCGGCACCCAAGAAACTGGGTCCCATTTGTATCCATGTAGCATCTGTTGCTGCGCTGATGTCCCCCTGCTCCCATTGCGGTGAAACATCGCCAGAAATCGACGGGTCCAAGGACCAGATGCCTGAGCCGCTGGAGGTCGAGCAGTTCCCGGCATATACTATCAGTGATCCATTGTCGGCGAGGGAGGGCACGAAGGCGGTGCCATTATTCTCCAAGAATGGTAAGTTAGACGAAAGGGTATCAAAGGGTAACGATGAAGCCACCAAGGTGGCAGAGGTATTGAGAGTTAGTAAGTCAACGGAGTCTTCCCGAGGTGAGAAGACGTAGGCAACGGATCCAGCGGCAGTATTCTCAGTTGATCCCGGTTTTTCTGCAGGTAAGAAGATAGTCGTTGGAACGTACGGGAGTGTTTGCGCCGCGGCGGCCGCGATGAGGGAGACCCAGGCTGCTAATGATAGCGAGACGCGGGCAGCATCGCCGGCCGGCGGCGACCATGCCGACACCCTGGGCAGGAAGTTCATTTCTTCAACTTAGCCTCGACAAAGCATTTTTTTCCCCTCGCTTGGCACGCGCACGTCCGCATGGAGAAGCGAGAAATAAGCGATAGTGACTGAACAGGATGAATCCGTGTGGGTGTTGCTTTACCCAGTGCCTACCGTAGCCGGCTGTTTGCTATCTAGTATCAAGCAAGCGGCCGCGCAAAGAGGGTACACTGGTAGATAACGGGTGCGGTGTATGGTGGATCGGTGAATCATAGACCAAGCAGGGGTTTAGGTCGAGGAAGAGGGGCTCTAAGACCTAGAACGATGGTCGGGGACGCGAACCGGATCTGCAGAAAGAATAATAAAGCAGGTATAGGTGACGGTATAAGGTATGTCGTGTAGATAGGGACAACGAAGACGGCGGGAAACCAAGTTCACAAATCACACGAGTTCCCGTGAATCACCGGTCTTGGTCGTTAACCAAGGGACTGAATTTGGAAGTAGGTAAAGGTAGGTGTCGGTACGGGCTAACTACCTACCTAATTCTACAGTTGATTCATCGGCCCAAGCGTCGTAGCACGAATTGTCCCATGATAACAGCAAGCCGCTCAGACCAGCGCTGGCCCGATTGCTTACCTATGGCGGGGTGTTCCTCCGTTGTCAGGGCAACGCCCCAGCCTTCGGTTCCACTTTTTAACAGTTAGCATCCATCCGGCATTATTATTATTTTATTATTTTAGACCGTCCCAATTATTATCTCTTGATCCTCTCGAGTCTCGACCTCCCATCCATGTGGCGGCCTCCCTGGTTTTCGACTTGTTTTCAGCTCTCCGTAGTGACGCCGTTCCATCGTGCTGATCCAAATCCCAAATAGGTAGGTCGGTATAGAGTCGCAGCGTTGGCGCGAACATGAGCAATGGAACGTTGCAAAATCACTGCCATGTGAGGACGTGGGAAGTGATAGAAGGGAAACCAAAAGAAATCTTCTCCGTTTATTAACGCCGTTCCATACTGAGTACTACCTAAATCAGATCCCAAAAGTTACCAGATATCACGACTCGATTCCATCGTCAGCCCCAATTGTGAGTGTTCCATGACAGCAGCTAGGACAAAAGGTCATGCTTGGATCGCGAAAAGCAAGCGACGGTAATTGCCCAGTGTCTTCTCTTTCAGTTCCACTCTTCATCATCCTCGGACGTTCGCTTGATCACTAGTGTATGATATAATCACTGTTTTCTTAATTGCTTGATCATCGTCTGGAGCCTGTCCTTCTCCGCTTGACAGTCCGCCTCCTGCTTCTTTAACCGCTGCTGCAGTTGCTTGACATTCTCGAGCTGACTGTCCCGTTGCTGTCTCGCCGCATTCCGTTGGGCCTCAAGCTCGATGATGGCGGGCTGGAGCTTACTCGGCTCAGCAAACACTTTCAGTTTAAGAGCGTGAATACTCTGGTTGGCGTCGTCTAGTTTTTGCTGGAGGTTCGCCTTGTCAGTTTCGCACTCCTCACGCGCATCACGGTTCTTTTGCTCGTCCTCCAGTCGTTTCTGCAACTCCACGTGCTGTGTCTGGAGATCGTCCCATAGTTTCTGCAGCGTCCCCATCTCTTCTTTATAGAGGTTGAGTTCTGCCTCCAGTGCTAGTACCATGCCGCTGTCTGCCCCTGCGGCATTTCCGGTGTTCTGCTGGGCGTTGCGCAACTGCTCTCGGAGATTCGCCACCTCAGCCCGTAAGTTTCTCTCGTTCAGAAGAACTTGTTCGTGCCGCAGTTGCATGTCTGCCATTTCACCTTCATTATTCTGCCGATCCTTCAATGACGACTCTAATTCTTTCTGGAGTTTCATGATTGCAGCATTATGGTCCGACGCCGTGTCTACCTTTAAGCTGCGAATTTGCTCTTCAAGATTCTTACGCTGTTGCAAGCAATCGCTCAGCTGGCGCTGAAGGGCCGGAAGTTGCTGACTTTGGTCATTCTGACTTTTCAAAAGCATGTTAAGCTGCGTCTTCGCCGCCGATAATTGCTGCTGCAGGCTTTGAGCGTTCTGCTGGCTCTGATCTAGTCGCGCTTGAATGGCAGCCTCGTTGTGCTGTGCGGTCTGAAGCTCGTCGAAATAGCCGAGCGTCAACACGGCGATATCACTCTTAGGGTCCTTGTATGCTTTGCTCTGCCCCAATTTCTGTTGAGCAATACTCATTGCCGAGGCCAGGTTCACATCGACTGGGGTTTTCAGTTTCTTGATCTCATTCTCTAGGCTTTCAACCCTGGCGGTTTGACTGTTGGCAGTTCTCTCGGTGGCAATCAGATAATCATACCATTCGGTTGTGAGAACGATAAGTCCCTGGTTGTCGTCCCTGAAGGAACTGGTGTATTGTAACTTCCATGGGATATTGATGACTTTGCTCGGTTTAGCTGCCTCTCCCTTGCGCTCCAGCTCCTGGTTGTCCAGTCGCAGCCTCTCGTTCTCGGCCTTGTACTTATCTAATTCTGCCTGAATCGTGTGTTTCTCTAGTGTGCATTTATCCAACTCCTGTTGCCGAGAGTTCCTCTGCCTTTCAGCTTCCAGCAGAGATTCATAGTACACAGAAGAGCACGCTGTGATACCAAGGTTGGTATCCTCGAAAGTACTTGCGTATTCCAGTTTAAAGCCCTCAGGGAAGTTGAGGATCTTTCCCTTGGCGCGCTTTGACTGCTTGAGGCTGTGGATTTCCTGTTGCAGCATCTGCCTTTCGTTCTGGCAGTTTGACAACTGGGATTTAAGCTGTGCCACTTGTGTCGGGTTGCCGGGAGCTGGGTTGTTGGAACCGGCGCTGTTAAACATCCGCAGCGTATCCGCATCGCGGGCAAGATCTTCTATCTTCTTGTCGCGCGTCTTGATCTCGTTCTGCAGCCCGCGAATTTGAGACTGCTGGTCATTAATCCTGTCAACCAAGGGGTTAATCGGGTTGGCGCCGTTTTGGGAATTAATGTTGGCCTGCTTGAAGTTTTCTATGTTCCCATGAAGAGCCTTTTCGCGCTCTTCACCTTTCTGAAGCATCCCTTGCAGGTATTCGACGTTCTCCTGGAGACGCACTACCTCTTTCGAAAGGTCCTTATCCCCATCACTCATCTTCTCCTCATACTTCTTCTGTAATTCTTCCAGCCTGTGGATTTCGCGGTCGCGCACCTCTACCGATGTCTTGAACTGCGCAACTTGGGCCTCGAGATTAGTCTTCTGTACGGTGAGATGCAATATATTGACATCAGTATCTTTGTGCTTTGATTCCCATTCACTAATTGAGTCCTTGCTAGATGGCTGCGGTATAGTTATGACGGTAGGACGGTTTTCCATATCCCTTGTGTGCTTGGTATTGGCGCGATCACCGAAGGCGGGGAGGACGAAAAGGGGGCCGTGGCCGCTTTGTCTCATTCGATAGAAGCGCGTGTTCAAATCAACCTTCACAATACCGCGGTATTTAAGGTCTTTATTACTAGAAAACGCTGCGTCGCCTAGTACGTTTTGCTCGGCGAAGACGTCGTCCTGGGCATCTTGGTGCGCTTCCGCCCGATCAAGCATCTGATGAATAAAGTTGAAGACGTCCTCGCCGGCATTTGCCAAGACCCATCTGTCTTGCGGGAACACAATATCTCGACCAGAGCGACCGTCTGGACCATGAACACTGATGTTTTGCATGGGGACAATGGCCTCATTCGCAAGAAGATCCAGACAGTTGCCGTAAGCGATCTCGAGTTCGTGCATACGGACTACGAGATGCTGAGTATACAGGATCCATTGGCCTACCAGGGTGGTCTTGGCCTGTGTGAGAGCTTTCTGTTCCGCTACCTTGTCGCTGTCGAGCGGAATAATGCCGAGAATGCCTCCCATCGCAGAATATTCGTGGTCCAGGCGCTCGAGGATCTCGTTGGCGTGCATTAGCAGCGTGAGATGGCTCTCGTATGGACGGTATTCCTGGTAAGGGTGGCTCTCAGCCAAATCTATCTTTGTCTTCTCGAGAGGGCAATGCCATTTTGGGCCTTCGGTATCACTGTTGCTTTTCACCAGATTCAAAAGGGCGTTCAGAGGTTTCTTGTGGGCCACGTCTTCCGTGCTATAGTGCGCCTCCAGATCGTTGAGCCAGTCGAACGCCTGGTGTGCGGCAAATGGCGCATCTCCGTTTATCTTTGCTTCGTTTGGAGGCTCAAGAGTGCCTCCGTACTGGGCCGGAGCTAGTAATGAGATCAACACGGCTAATGACTGGGCGTGCTGCTTCAAGGCGAGTAGAGTTGGCGGCCTGCCGTGAGTCGACAAATAGGTGCAGTTTACATGCTCGAGGAGATGGTACGGAAGTTGTGGGTTGTTATGGACCAAGGCGCTATAGTAGGGCTTGGACCAATGGGTGCCCTTAAGAAATCCTCTCATTTCATTGTACACCTCCGTCGCTCGTCGTTCCGGCGGCTGATGAGTCGTCGACATTTGGCTGTTCGCCATCTGATTGCCCGCCATCGGACCAGCTGCCATGGGGTTCATGGTCACGATAACAGAATATTATATAGTCTCCACGATGTGAATTCACTTCGGTTGGGCGACGGCGATGCCTACTTAAGCCGAATATCCAAGATGCGCTTGTAGCAGATCTGAGATTGACGAAGAGATAGACAACTCTGCAACGGCAAAGGGGGAGGGTTTCTAGTCTCCATTGTTGGCGGCCTTCAAAGGAAGATAAGGGAAGTTTTTTCCTTCCGGAAAAGGAACGTCGCAAAAGCTTGGTGAAAGCTCTCTGGTGGTTCTTTGTAGACATGGACGTTCTCATCACGAGGGTCTCAGGTATTGAGGCTCGCGTGGATTCCGGTTGGATATTCTGTAAGCATACGAGACAATGTCGGCAGCAGAATTTACTAGAGATACATAGACACTTGAGTTCTGTATTAGACGTTTAACATGTCAATTAGGTATCTAGTGGATGTAGTTAACCTGTTCCAAATCATCTCGTCTGGTCACGATCTGTCATGGTGAGCTTAGATGCCCGGAGGCCGGTGGCAGCGGTGAGACATTCCCGGATCCGGCCGGTGCTGCCAGCGCGATTTCAAGGCGAACATTCTCTATTACATCGTAATATCAGTTCAATCGCCCCCAGAGTCCATTAGCATTGCGCAGCTTACGAGGCGATTGAATAGGCAGGACAGTCATTATAGGCCTATCGCTTCTTGACGTTCACCGAAGACACGATCCATTGCCAACGAATCATGTAAGTTTCAGCCGGCCATGCGAACACCCTACCATTATGACCCGCAGAGTGCGTTTCTGTCTACCCGAAGTGGCCAGATGGGATGCCTCCCCGCGGGTCTTACTACGTAGGGATCGGCTTCCGAATGGGGCTAGCATATCGCGTATCATTTGCGAGCAGCGAGCTGAAAAGTCTGAAAAGGGCCTACTTTACGAAGCTGGAAAGGCTGCCAATCGAGGCGACGTGTGCATCGTGATCTGACGAAGGTGTTTGTTATGCCCACATACTCAGGAGGACCCGTGCAATGTATTCCGTATATAAATGTAATAAGTAAGAAGTACGTCCGTACGAAGAACTGTCTTAGTTAGACACCACATTCTACACCAAATATAGCGACTACCGAGATGGCGCGGTGTGGTGTAGACGCGTGGAATAAGGAACTCTGTGACCGCGAGACTTTACTGATGGTAGAAGGATTGATGTCATGGTCATTTTTCCTAGCGATGGTTGACGGCGATGCATTATACAGTGATGACGACGAGGTATGAGACCAAACAAACAAACAATACTGCTCTTACTAAGAAACCCCATGGGGTGCCTATACGACAGTGTATAGCATGCTGACAACCTTGAAGTATCGGCGATTGGCATCCGCTGGAGTGCATGCAGTGTACCCACGCTGTTGGGAGATCGGGAGGTACTTTTTATACGGCTGAAAAAAGAAATTGAAGAGGGAGCACGCTTGGCGACGATAACATGACACTGTGGTTAGCAGGGTTAGCAGTCGCTGGGGATGGTAGTGTAACGCTCTGTCCCGGCGATGTCCTTTTCTTGGGGCACTACAGTAGGTATTTAGGGGCTCCTATTTAGTGTAGGTAGATACCTAGTCTGGCTAGCATGGTGTGGTTAATTAACCCCTCTCCTATTTCTGGTACTGTATGAACTCAGATGAAGTACCTACGTGTGGGTAGTATGTACGTACCCGGTGCGTATCGGCACCGTCCATCACTCGGCAGTCCCCATTCAAGCATGTCGATGCGTGGTAGGTAGGTAGCTGCAATACTACGAAGTACGTACAGTGAAAAACATCCCACTTTGGCACCGTCGTGGGTACTAGACAGTTACCTGCTAGTACCTTCCACTCTGCTGTGCGTGATAGCTTCCCGTTAGCTTACAGTAGCAGCGCTGGCGCAAGAGCTACCGGCGCTAACTAGCGAGTATAGCTTCCCTACCGTGATCTATCGACATCCGCTGCATCAAGATGACAGGAGCGAGATCTGTGCTAGCTGGTAGTTACTACCTTAGCCGGCCCATGCCAATGTTCTTTCTGCCTTTCTGTGGAGACATAAATTTATGACATGCTCTTCCAGAATCCATACCTCTCAGAACTCCGACCTGGACCCAGGATTCCTCGGTCGTGGTCCAGATGTCGGGAGGCTTGACCATTTGCTTGTTATGATTGCGCGACCTGCGAGGTATGGTGAAACAGACGATTCTTGCCGGTTGATCATCCTATCACATTGGATTCCTCACCACCAGCTTGCGAGACTCGCTGGACACACAGGTACAATAATTATATTCCTGTCCAACCTTGCCTTCTTGTCTCGCACCCTGCCCGATCACTTTGGCTGCTCCCCTCAAACCACTGCCCATACTTCATACATATACTCTCTACCCTATGGACGTACCTCTTGGCTCTGTCCTGGTCCCTCTTCTGAAGCTGTCCGATACTGATACTGACCTGTGCTGAAGATCCCCTTGCTTTCGCTTTTGCTCTTCTGGCCATTTGGGCCTTCACTCGCCTACGCCCGCGATTCCCAATTTGAATTGCTAAAGTCAACGATATACACAGCTTGCATTCGGCAAAATGAGCGAGCCAGGCTCGGCCCGCGATGCGGCGCCTCCAGTTTCCGCCTCCAGTATGTCCCATTGAGAGGCTTGCTTTCCTATGGTACGCGGGCAAGGGCTAATTACCATGTTTCCGTAGGTCTATATCTCACCCTGGCTCCCGTCGCGTTGAGTGCCGCTGCGTTCACTTCCATTTTCATAATCTTGAGGAAGGGCCATCGACGCTACTATGCACCCAGAACCTACTTGGGTAGCTTGCGTGAGAGGTGAGCCCCATTAATTCGTTCTTCCGTGTCATCAGGTCGTCAGAACTGTATTGCTAATCTGGTCTGGATCCTGAAGCGAGAGGTCGCCAAGTCTTCCGAGCGGCTTCTTCAATTGGTTTGGAGCCTTCTGGAGGATATCCGATTACCACCCACTCCAAAGCCAGTCTCTCGATTCGTACCTGTTCCTCCGATTTCTCAAGATCCTCATTGCTATTTGCTTCGTAGGGTGTTGCATCACGTGGCCGGTTCTATTTCCTGTCAACATCACCGGTGGCGGAAAGGCAGCGCAAGTTGATCTCCTCTCCTATGCGAACGTCGACAAGGACAGTCAGTCCAGCCGATACTACGCCCACGCGTTCATTGCGTGGATATTTTACGGATTTGTGATGTTCATGATCGTGCGCGAGTCCATTTACTACATCAATCTGCGTCAGGCATTCCTCTTATCACCCATGTACAGAAATCGAATCTCTTCACGGACCGTACTCTTCGTATCTGTTCCCGATAAGTATCTGGACCAGGCTAGACTACGGAAGGTTTTTGGCGAATCTGTTAAGAACATCTGGATCGTCGGAGACACGAAGGAACTCGATAAACTTGTCAAAGAGCGTGACAACGTAGCTATGAGGCTCGAGCGTGCTGAGGTGGACCTCATCAAGCTCGCGAATGCCGCACGTATCAAAGCCGCCAAGAAGGGCGCCACCAGTGAGGAATCCATCGTTCCTGACAATGCCGAGTCAGGAAGCCTAGCTGCCCGATGGGTACCTCCCGGGAAACGGCCAACCCATCGTCTCGGGCTACTGGGATTGGTAGGCAAGAAGGTCGACACCATCAACTGGTGCCGGGCTCAACTTGAATATCTCATTCCAACTGTGCAGAGAGCTCAGTACGCCTATCGCGAGGGCAACTACGAAAAAATCAATAGCGTATTTGTGGAATTCACTAACCAGGCTGACGCAGAGGCGGCCCACCAGGTGCTGGCTCATCATCAGGCACTACAAATGTCTCCCAAATATATTGGCATAACACCTGGCGAAGTTGTCTGGGGCGCGCTGAAGGTATCATGGTGGCAGAGGATAGTCCGGAGATTTGCTGTTATGGGCTTCATAAGTGCCCTGATCATCTTTTGGGCGATCCCTGTTGGTGTCGTTGGCATCATCTCCAACATTACCTTCTTGGAGAGCATTGTTTTCCTTCATTGGATTCGCTTGATTCCTCCCGTGGTCCTAGGATTCATCCAAGGTCTTTTGCCGTCGGTCCTCATGTCAATTTTGTTGTCCCTCGTCCCCATTGTCATGAGAAGTAAGTCGTCCAATCTCAGTCACGTCCAGCAACAGCCTGAGCTAATTCGAATACAGTATGCGCCAAACTATCTGGAGAGCCTTCGGTATCGCGAGTCGAGCTCTTCACCCAAAATGCCTATTTCGCCTTCCAGGTTATCCAACTCTTCCTAATAACAACGCTGACTTCTGCTGCTTCCGCCGTGGGGTATCAGATTTTCGAGCATCCCGAGACAGCCACAAGTCTTCTGGCAACAAACCTACCGAAGGCGTCTAACTTCTATATCTCATATTTTATCGTCCAAGGGCTGGGAATTGCTTCCAGCCTACTTTCCCAGTTCACTGGTTTCCTTATTTTCACCTTGGTGTATAAATTCTTGTCCGGAACGCCACGGGCTCTCTATAATCAATGGGCACATTTGAGCGCTATCTCCTGGGGCAGTGTGCTCCCCGTATATACAAACATCGCCGTGATTAGTAAGTACCAGTCTCGTTCTTCAGGCGCTCTATATTGACCATCTCATAGGTATTGCATATGCAGGCATCGCACCATTGATGTTAGGGTTTGCTACCGTCGGTATATCTCTTTTCTATTTGGCCTGGAGGTACAATATCTTTTTTGTCACCGACACCAAGATTGATACCCGTGGCCTTATTTATCCTCGAGCTTTGAAACAGCTTTTCGCCGGTGTCTACATTGCCGAGCTGAGCATGATTGGCATATTCGCCGCATCCGTCGCTATCGGCCCACTTGTCCTCATGATTATATTCCTAGTTTTCACTGCGCTGTTTCACACTACGATCAACAAGGCACTCGACCCCCTCCTGTATAATCTTCCAAGGACTCTGGCCGAGGAGGAGGCTGCCCCCGATAGACAGGGATCCACTGGGAATGGCAAAGAAGACGCAGGCTTTGCCAATAAAGACGGCAGTGGCTCAATCCCTAACACTGCCGGCGCCGGCGCCGCGACTGGGCGAAAGCCGGGAGTACTCGCCAAGTTTTTCAAACCATGGGTATATTGCAATTATGAATCGATGCGGAAGCTTGTCCCGAATCACGATGTCAGTGTTTATAGCTTGTATGCGGAAGAAGTCGAGCGTGACGCTTACTACCCACCGTCGGTAACGAGCACGACGCCATTGTTGTGGATTCCTGAGGATCCGATGGGCATATCCAAACAGGAGATTAATGATACCAGCAAGGTCATCCCTATTACCGACGAAGGCTGCACACTAACGGACAAGAACAAGCTTGAATGGGACACGGAAACCGTCCGTCCACCAGTGTGGGAGGAGAAGATCTACTACTGATACCTATGCGATACCCGAACATGAATCGATGTTTCATTAGCCCGTCGGGCCTAGATGTATTGAATGACGGTCTGGGGCTTGTTCGAAGGTCGCCAAGGTTATTGCATGCTATGGGGACGTCTGAGCTAGAAAGCCACGCTGGAATTATGACTGACCGTGTTTTGGAATTGACGAGACATTCTGATAATTTTGATGGGCGACTCTGCTCATGGTGTTTTATGGGCAATATAGATTCGATACCCGCCTCATTATGAGAAGCAGCTTAATATAATTTTTTGTATCCTTACTACCTACCAAGTATACACACGTAGATTCCTAACATAGGCGGTAAAGTCTGTGTTGTATATCCACCCCATCGCTTGGCCATCGCAGCTCGCGAGCGGAACGCTATTGGGCATTATTGATACATTGACCATCTAGATAGGTAGGTAGGTAGGTATGTACAGACTGTACAGACTGTATACCGTCTGTAATGGAGGCGCCAATTCCCCGTCCCTTTTGCCCATCCTAATATCTAGGGACTAAGTCACCGGCATCAGTGGCTGAAATGCTGCTTTGAGAGGCGCCGTGAAACTCAGGTACACAGTGTAGCTGTTATCTACTGCGTAGAGCAACAGCAACGTGCTAGATGGATAGCATCCTGATAGGTAGGCCATCGAACCTAGCCGGCCAATAAGCGAAACCCGTCACCAAGCAGCTGGCTGCGACAACTTCTGCGGTAGCCGGCTCGGTGGAGTGGCCGACCTGAGTCGGCGGCCTATCTGCGCGGCAGCAGGATCGGTAACACGCTTGCGTAACGCCACATGCTGCACGGTGTCGCTGAGCACTAGCGGTCTGCTGTGGCCAATCAGAGCGCATCCCGCCCAGTCTCATGACGGCGATCGCCTAATCCGATCAAACACAGCGCAGGCACCGCCGCCTCCCCGTTATCGCCATATCCATCAACAATCCGGTAAATGCAACCACCCTCTTCCTGTCCAGGCCCTTCCTATAAAACGGACAACCTTTCCTCATCACTCCTTGCGTCACTACCTTGCAACGCTCTCTGCCTACGCAACAGGCATACGAATCAATCCTCCCAGAATCGACGGACATACACTGTTTGCGAGGGACCATGAGGTTCTCTTCTATTGCCTGCGTTGTTGCGCTGTCCGCGAGCAACCTCGTCGCGGCGGGGAGCTGGTTTGGCGGTGCCGAGGTCACTCCGAATAGTGCCGAGAAGGTTCCCGGCGCCTCGCCTCTCGAGTTTTGTGATAAGGACCACGGTCTTGATACCGTGGAGATCAAAAAAGTCGACCTTTTGCCGAACCCCCCTGAAGCGTATGTTCTGCTCTTCCCCAACCCCCTCCCCTCCACAGTAGAATGCCCGACTAACAGACCGCTCGACGACAGGGGGACTAAGCTCGTTATCCAAGCTTCTGGCACCGTGTCCAAGCCCATTCAGAAAGGCGCCTACGTCAAACTGGTCGTTAAATACGGCTTAATCCGTCTCATCAGCACCACGGCCGATTTGTGCGAGCAGGTTGAGAACGTCGATCTCAAATGCCCTATTGAGAAGGGCCAGCTTTCCATCACCAAGTCTGTCGATATCCCTAAGGAGGTTCCGCCGGTATGTTCTCTTTCTATCGCCCTTTTCGAGTTCTTACTGTCTCAATCGTCATGGGGTAGTTCGAGTGGGATGCACTGACACATACTCTTGCAGGGAACGTACAACGTTGTCGCAGATGTCTACGATCAAGATGACACTCCCGTCACCTGCCTGCAGGCTACTGTGACGTTTGGAATGGGGTCGAGGTCTGAAGTATCTGAGGGATCTGAGGAGTCTGAGGAGCCTGAGGAGCTCGTTGGTGACTTATAAATTTCGGCTTACCAAGCAAGAGAGAGGCGATGACGATGAACACTCCGAGTCGCATTGGCTCATCGCATACTGTGGGAGCCGGCAGATCGAATATGGATAGAAATGCGGACGGATAGGCCTAGTTTCCCCTTGTCGCTTCATCAATACCCTAATACGTATTTGGACAGTCTGCGAGCATTTTACGTTGTTACGCCGTTTTACACCCCCTCCCCTCTCCGCGATATCCTCAAGCACTTAGCATAATGGTGATGGATGGTAGGGGAGGCTTTTGGTTCCGGATTCGGGAAGAAGTGTTGCGTCTTTTTACAACTACGCTCACCTTCGCTCTGCCACGGTTCTTGCGAAGCATACCTATTCAATGTGTCTCTTGGAGTGGATTAGCGCGTAGAGTCGGTAATGGGTTCTGTATTGATCTGCACGTGCTGTATGAAGAATATATTCCAATCGAAGCCATGCTCCTAGATCATAAATCCCCGTTGAATGTCAGACATGGGGTTAATCATCAGCGGCCCGTGAAGAACCCAATCGACTCTCCCGGCACTCGTGTTCCCCTACACGTCAGCCATCTTACTCCCCAAATAGACGCCGTACCCTCCTCAGCACGCTGTCCTTCTCGGGGTCGTACGGGTGCTCTTTGCTCGGGATCTCGAGGATGGTCGGAAAGGCGGCCGTATACGTGTCGATGCGGGACCTGATCTTGTCCGCGATCTATATCCCATAAACCCACCGCCCGCGGTTAACTTAACATCCCCGAATTGCCCTGATTCTTTTCCAAAAGAAGGGGGAGGTTGGAACTGACGTGTTGGTTGATCAGCACGATGCCGATGTCCTTGCGCTGCGTGGTGAAGCTGTCGAAGGCGGCCTCGATGGCTGACGTCTCGGTCTTGTTGTCGACTACCAGGAAGTTCTTCTGCGAGTCTGGGGGGCTTGTGACGTGCTGGAGGGAAGGGGAGAAGGGCGCTCTGGTCAGCTCTCTCTTTGTTTTCCTTGCTGTTGGCTACGGGCGACTTACGCCGATTCCGGCCAGGAGCAGACCCGTCACGGAGTCCTGCGGCGCGGGTGTTTTTGTTAGCCTGAGTCAGTGGGCAAGTGGGTTGCGCCGTGCTTGCTGGCTGCGGCGGCACGCACCTCGTCCCCGATGACGGCTAGGAATTGCCGGTCCTTGTAGTCTGCTTGGGATGCCGCCATGGCTTCTTGCTGATGCCGGCCTTGGGGGTTGGGGGGGGGATTTGTCGGTCCGGGTAATGCAGCGTTGGGAAGCTCAGGCTGGCGGCGAGTCGAGCTTCGGGGGGGTGGATGATGTCGGTACGCTAATTGGGTGCCTTCATAGTGGGTTTTAGTGTGGTTTTTGGCCGGATCTATCCACTAAGAGTAGGACCTGCTTAGCGTGCCGATAGGCTGGCTGGATAGTGGATTCGCATTACGTAATGGGGAGTTCGATGCGCTAGGTTACAGTGCGCATAGCCCTAGATATACACTGTCTCCTACTTGATTCAAGTTGTTTACAGTTTTACTCGTAATATGCACAGTACCTCTGCACTGTATTATTACGGTACATTACATCCATTGTCGTTCCCTAAAGGTGCCTATATCTACAGTGGCCTTCAACGTGTGGATGTAACTTGCTGCCTGGCCCGTGACGCTGAAAACGGCCGGCGCAAACCAACTTTTCGTGACGCGCTTTGTCCTGGAGCGGCCAACTTGCCTATTCCACCCCCCCTGCAATATTTTCTTGCTCTTCATGTACCGTTCTCGAGCTCGAGTAACAGCCGGCGAGGTTCACAGTCAACAACGTGAGGACCGAACGCATAGCTGTGCTGTGCTTTAATGGGATCCTGGGCTCCGGAAAGGAGCCTGTCGACGTAGCTTTACAGCCTTCTACTCATGGGAGCCGTGGTTCGATAACCAGCAACACCCCTTAAGATGCCACGGCTTGTACGGCGCCGGCCGGTCTTGGAACGCATCAAGACCTTGGTTAATCCCATGGACTTCCTGCTGTGGCTGTCGGAGGAGATCGAGACACACGAATGGAGTTCCAAGACTGTTGGCACGCAGCTCGGCCTGGCCATGAACTTCGCGTTCCTGATCGCGCGGGCCAATAGTGGTGCCTCTCGCGTCGTGGATCCTGTTTTTGACGACGGCGATAGCACTGCAGGGTGGCTCTCGTATCTAGTAAGTCAGGACAACGTGGAGGCGACTATGGCACTTGGCTTGAAGGCAACAGTTTACTGACGATGAATCACGATGCTCGTAGGTTGCCGTAGTCGTCTGGTCTTTGATCGGCTTCTCTACCGTCAACGCATATTACACCATGTACCGGTCGCGAAAATATAGACTTTTCGAGGCCGACGTCGAGAAGAAGCCGGAAACGCCTTCTGCTCGCCGTGTCCGCGTCCAATCGTCACCTGTTTCGTCCTCTCCGTTACGAATACTGGCCGATGTTGTGATGCCCGAAAGCGCAGAATCGAGAGCGCACCCAGATAGCACCCGAGATGTTTGGGAGATATCCGTGTGGGATCCTCTACCAATCTGCCTGCGCCTGCTTTGCCTATTCAGCCCCGGCCATGTGTTGGTTTACATGATGTTCCTGCCCATGGCGCCACTTGACGCGCGACCGAGCGTCACCGTTTTCAACTGTCTTGTTCTGCAAGTCATTCTGTCCGCTCAGCTTATCTTGTTCCAGTCTAGGTTTTCACAGCAGAGCAAGGATGCTTCTATCATCCAGAAGGAAGTCATGCACGAATACAATACCAAATTCGTCCACCCTCTCGCGTACCCGACGGTCAGAGATGCCGGTACCCAATTCAGCAGGGACGATTTCGGTAACGACACCGAGTTGGTCGAGGTTGGTACGCCTACTGTTCAGCTCCGGAGAAGTTTCAAGACTCGCCCCAACCTGAATTATGCGAAGCATTTCGACCCCGAAAATACCGGCTCCAACTACAAGAATAGCGCCGTCAACACGGGGTTGACAAGGCAGCCAGGCCAGGTCGGCAGTGACCTTCGGACTCGACTGTTTTCTGCCAAACCGGTGCGGATGAACACCCCTGGACCTACTCCACTGAGAAGGGGCACGAACCAGCCAGTGGCGACTGTTTCTACTGGTATGGGTGGTAGTGGAGGCTACCTGGGCGTGATGAACCACCCAAACTCGCCTCATAAAAAGACACCCAGTCTGGGGGAACTTGAATTTAGGTCTCCTCGTAATAACGAAGAAATGGCCCGACTAGAGCAGTACCAATCATTCCAGAGAGACTCCAGCGCAAGCCCAATAAAGAGTCCAAGGAAAAGCACGGCCGTTGCTCCGTCTTTAAACCCCCAAGCCTCTGCGGCTTGGAGTCGACGGCAAACTTCCTATGAAAGATACCCTTCCATGTTTCAATAATCGGTGTGTGGGGGAACTTCGCGGTGATATATGTATGGGCTGCGCCATACAAGGCATGGGATTTGCTTCGGGCGGGCTGGCTAGTAGTTATCATAACCAACGCATCACAACGAGCGGCACTGCATATATGGGCGTTTTCAGTGATTCCCATGGGTCGGGGGTTTGCTGCATTAGCTGATCATGTTATTTCGTGGGCTAAGACGATACCCCTTATGAGGGAATTGAACCGCCAATAATTGTTTCTCACTCACGTCTTGCTGGTGATACTTACCTATGTGAAAAGATTTCGTTTGAATACAGGAGTGGCGCTGCTGCTGGGGGCCGCTTTGGAATTCATGTTCTGGTCCGGCATTTTAATCCCCTTCGCTTCTTGCCTTACGTTTCTATGGATACTTTTGTACCCGTCTGGCACGCCCTTTCTATCTGCCTCATTCCTGCTAGATCCTTGGAAGTGTTCGGCCATCAGCAGGTCGGTAGTCACTCTGGACCTTCCGTGCTGTGATTTTCCTAATTGTCCTGATGCAACTCCCGTCTTGCCCTCGGCTACCGCGATCCTAGATTTGCATCATACTTTCCAGGACGAAGATGTTCGTCACAGTTCTAGGTTCAAATGCTTACCTCCTTCCCTCAGGATCTCGTAGGTATCGCTAGGTACTGAAGTGAGCTCTCTACGTCCTCACTTCTGTGATTCCGGCTAGCCTTAGGCTGCCACTTATCACGCCCCATTTTATCCCCCTTTCGTAATCGGTAGTCGGTAGATATTACACATGAATATGGCTAAGGACACAACAGTTCGCAGTAGCTCATCATCGCACAAGCGGCATACTTCACTCTCTGGCTGGTTCAGCAAGATTCTCCCGAGCCATCGTCCCGAGCAAGGCGGTACGACCCGTCCACAGGACACCAGCGACGGCACCTCTGCGTACCTTAACTCGGGAATCAATCCCAATGACCTGACTGAATGGAATCTGGCCCGGGAGCAACCGCCCAGGCTCGATGCCCCCAAAGCAGCTGCAGAAAACCCGAATCTTAGAGCCCGCGGTATGAGTATGCAGCATGGACGCAGAGGATTAGGATTAGATGATGGCGCCCGGGTCCAGTCGGCCCGATCGCCGATTCAGACAGCCAGTCTTGACCTCGCCCGACCACAACACCGACCAAGTCCGAACCCTCCTCCCCGGCCACAGCATCAACGGAAACAGTCCATAACGGGGCGCGAGGTTTCAACACTGCTCAGGGCCAAGGAGGATACCCGACGACTTCGTCGGGGCCTGAAGGAAAGCGGCGACTGGCTCGGCGTCCAGGGCGCGGACCCATATTCGGGCGAGTTCGCGGTGCTTACACCTACAAGTACTATAAGCACGGATAGTACTTCGCCTTCCAGCAAGGAACGGCTGGCGGAATTGGCACGGAGGCAGGAGACTGCTAAGCTTACCTATAGCCGGGCCAAGTTGGAAGTGGCCAGGGCAAGGGAGAGGGGTCTTTTGAAAAAGGAAAGGCTTAGGCTTGAAAAGATGGAGCAGGCCAAAGACGAGCGTCGGCGGCAGCAACATCAGTTCCCGACCTGGACACAGCACGAGGAGCGGTGGTTATCTGCCGCTGAGCCTGACCTAAGTCCAATCCCACAGTCGAGGAAAAGCTCCAAGGGTGATGAGGCTGTGACTATAACAGCTGGAAACTTCTTACGTCGGGTTATATCGGGCGGCAACACCGGTCAGCCTAAACCTATAGAAACACCTGGCCAGTCTGCGAACACGGGTCTCCCCAAACCAGATCCTCGTGCGAACAGGTCAACAGACACAATCGTTCGTAAAGCGCTACCAAGTACGGCGCTTGTAAACACGACTATGAAAGGCATGAGGGATGCTCATACCCCCGTGCTTGCCGATGCTGATGACACGCCACATCAAGAACAGAATAGCGAAAAGAATTTTTTATGGAGATGCCGTCGAAGGGTGACAGATCCGGGGAAGTTGATCAGGCGTCGACCTTCTCTGGGAATCCATCCTTCGGCGGCAAGGGCAGGCCAAAGCCTCATATCGGTCTCGATCGAACAACCGCCACACCTACAGCGGTGCCAGGAATCCAGGGACCACTTCCCGGATCTACTAATTCCGGACCATCGTCTCCATCTCGTGCCTTATCCGGAACAAGTAGAAAGACCAGAAAGAACAGTGATTCCCATGAAGTGCGATCCTTCATCGGTGTTATGGACAATGCCGATAGAGAGCGAAAAGAGCGACATTCTAATCAAGCCCGCTCTCCGAGTAATGACAAACCACTCAGACTCCCAGGAGCTTCAGACCGGATCACAGAAAGCCGCCCCGGGAGCAAAAGGGGCCAAGGAAGCTACAGCGATTTCATCCCCGTCGAAATTGAAACGGGGCACGAAACCACCAATCCACCAGCGAACAATTCCAACCCGAAGCTCCTCATTTCGCGCGAGGCAGGTACTGATATTACCCCAAACCCAGAACACCAGTCAGATTCGGGGCCGCGCCGACACCGGTCTCTCCGAGAACATCCTATTACCCCAGGACGTCCCGCAACCGTTGATACCCCCGGAAATTACGGAAGTCAAGCCAACGGAGGTTCCGAGGGGCCAAACAGACGGCAATCTGAACGGACCTCCCGAGAGAGGCCTGGAGGAATCTGTCTCCACACCCACCATCACCATTATTGGTTTCGAACCGACTCACCCACTCCTACACGTCCCAGATCAGCTGTGCATAGAAGCTCGGAAGGATGGGGAGATCAATGCCAGAAGCAACGACGCAGCTCCGTTGATGCCGGGCTTACAGGGAGGCGAACGAGCACCCTGCGACACGTCGACGGCCGAGCACCAGGGGGTTATGACAGACTCTTCCCGTCCCATCATGCTACCGAGCGACTCGGAGAGCTTCGTGCTCAGTCGCAAGACACGCGAAATCGATATGCCGTCAGCGGACCTTGCGATCCGGGGGACCGATCCAATGCCACCGGCCCGGCATCTTCAGGCCCAGGTTTCGCATCAAGATCTCCACAACGCGGTAATGAAGCGTGCTCGGGAGGAACTGGAAGGTGTAGGGGTAACCATGCACTCGCCGCCGCAGCAGGAGGTCAAGGAAATCCAGAATATACGTCCCAAGGAATTTTACGTCGACAGGGCCGGTTCGTCTCACCCACGCGGCAACGAGACCCAGGCAGCCCATCAACACCTAACGCCTAGGGAGCGCGAGGAGACTATGATCCACGAGGTGGCGCGGATCGCAATACGGAAATCGCGGGCCAAGGAAATCGCCACAAGAAAAGCCCGCATGCCCAGCCCGAGGACTGGGGATTACCGGGAGACATTACCGGTGGTACCGCCGGATCACGACACGACGATTCGTCCGGAAAGCAGTCCTGGTGGCGATGGCGTAAACGCCGAGTGTACTTTTATTAGATCGGGCTCTATGGATTTGCGAGTGCCGTCGCTATTGGAACTACAAGTAATGTCACGTAAGGGCTCTAGACGGGTTAAGAGGTGTGATGGCAAGGAACACCCGCACGAAAAGGACGGTGGCGAGAACGGGACTGGCGAGGACTATGATGGGGACCCACCCGGGGCAGTTGTGACGCTTGTGTCCCTCCTTATCACGGCGTATATGGTCGTCTTTAGTCTTTCGAGAGCGTGGTGGGTTATGCTCCAGCGGGCGTCCGATCAGGGGGTCGAGCCGTGGAGACGTAGACTTGTGCGGAAGAGCACTTGGGGTGATATAGGCGTCATTCTGGCCGCGTGTGGATTTTGCGTTGCGGTTGCTTTGTTGTTTGTTGGTGGGATTGAGACTGGATGGCGCGTTTGAAGACCTGTGGCGGCCGGCTCAACTTCTTCACGCAATTTATCGGTGGTCTTCTTCTGTGTGTGTCGAGGTGATGCTTTTGTTGTTCTTTTCTCTTGGTGGGGAGGTTGGTCTATAGAAGGTGTTCGCGGGGGGTGGTGAAGGACTGGGTTGGGAGTGCCGGGAGTTGATGCTTTGTATATTGTATATACTTGTAGAGATTAAGTACTGGATGGAGTATGATGTTGTTTATTGTCTTTTCTGTGTTATTTCGGTTTATGCCTGAGGCTGTATGTCATGCCCTCAGGGGCGAATTGCAGCATGATGGAATGAATGTTTTCGTCTTTATTGCGGTACGAATGATTGGAATCGACTACTGACACTTGGATGCTGTATTATTGTGGGTGGCTGATGTTACGGCATCTGACGTGTTGGTTTGATCGTTTGTTGTCGCTTCAACTTCTGGTAGTAAAGCATGAACAGATCGTATGATCCGTATATCGTAGGGATCGCATTCTGCGGTTCACCCTACTGTCCGGCCGACCGCATAGCTCGGCCACCTTACCTTAGGTACCTATCCAAGCACATCGGCAGAGTATTATAGGCGGGTAATACCCCTGAATGGCCGACTTATACCGCAGGCCGACGAATAGGACAGCCGCACCTCGGCTAAGGCACTTTGTGTTTGTGCTGAGTGGGCCCTGCTCTCGAACGGGAGGCGAGGGGATGCAGCGGGAATGCCGTCGTCACCCCATGGGACCAGCCGTCGTCGGACCTGAGGTTGCCGGATGGGATTGAGCAACTCTGGTGGTACCGCAGGCATGTTGGGCAGTCCTGCGCCGCAGCCCAGCATGCCTGCCCGCCGAGCGGCGCCGAAGGTGTATGGCAGCCATGGCCATGGTATATACCGGGATCGCAGTGCGTGAGCTGGCTAGACGCCGCGTACTTTGTACATACAGGCAGGTGGCAGCCATGCCGAAGCCGGGCTGGGGAAATGGGGCGTCCCGCACTGGCTGCCCGGATGGGCCTCGTGCGTCCGTTATTGTCGATTTGCCGTCGGTAATAATGTCGATGTACAGACTGTCCGTCCGTGTAGCTTTTCTCAGTTTCGATACCTCGTTGGTAGGTAGGTACCGTTCACGCAGTACGCACTGCTCTTCCCCACTGGCCTTGCATGCTTATTATTCTCTGCGTCTCTGGACTCACTTCAAGTTTTGTTGTTTTTTTTTGCTTTTTCTTGGCGGGTCGCTCTTTTTTGCCTGGTTATGTATCTGCATGTTTACCTGGTAGGCAACTTGAAGTTACCCGCGCCACCCTGTGGCTTACATGCTTGGGAGCTTTTGCTTTGATTTCGATGGCGTCTGATTGGCAGTTGAGCAGGCACTGCACGCACGGCCGGGGGTGTGCGTGCAATTGGTGAAGCCGTAAGCAATCCGTCAGTACGAAAGTACCTCGGTATCTATTCTCCACGGGCTGTCGTGTCGCCGGGTGCCAATCCACGCCATTTTTAAACTCGGATGTTGCATTTCTCGATCCGATCGTGCGACCAACGCTGCCGCAGGCGTACCTAATTTCGGAGGCTACTGGAAGCGGCGGACGGCTGCTGCCTCTTGCCTGCTTACCTAACCAGCGAGGGCATTCGTGGGTCTATTCTAGATAGGATATTCTGCTGCCGTCATGGATGATTCTGGGCTGTTTGCCATTACATTAGGTAGGTAGATGTATGTTATTCGTCTCCCGGTTCTCGCCTTCCCTAAAGAAACCAACCGTGACGACAGCCGCATGCAAAAGTCCGGTATAGGTAGTGGGACGTGCTAGTTCGGATAGTCGCGGCAGATCTGGCCGAGGGGAAAACCCCGGCCGATGTCGCTCGCTCCCGGGAATACCTAGCGCATAGAATTCTATCGTGCGGACTCTCGGAGAAGTTGGCTTCGTGCGGTGTACGAAGTACCTGGATATTACCTGACTTATAGACGGCGCATGATGGTGCTCATATTAGTTGAGTTCTTAGTGGCAGGAATACGACGACGGCAACAATATGGACATAGCAGTGTGCTTCTCATACCTCCACGCAGCTAGGTATCCTCATATTGCACCGTATCTCATATCAGTGAGCAGTTACCTAAGCAGCGTATAGCATAATTCATTGCACTCGGCCTACCGCCTGTTTCGGCCACCCAGAAGTAACGTTCCCCTATAACTACCCGTCGGCGTGTTTGTGTAGGCGAGGCGGCCGAGTAATGTGCGGCATGCCGAACCAAATGGCAATGACGCTACGCCCGTACCTCCGTACAGACTGTATCTAGCGCTACATACCCGTGCCCCACCGCACTTTGCGCGGAATTTCCTAGGGCCGGTCCCTTTCCCCTAGATGTGCAGTATGTACCCAATAGTTACATGGTATACTACGCAGACACGGAGCACCCCCCAGCAGATCCTGAATAGAACGGAGCGGGGCACGGGTAGCGGTCATGAATAGGGCTCCGATTCCCGCTGTGAGGTAGGCACTTACTTGCCATGCAGATGTACCGTGGGAAAAAGAAAATGGAAGCCGGGTAAGTAAAAGATTTGACGTTAAAATAGCTGGGTGGGTTTTATCTTGCAAAATTACCCTATTCGGATGATCTGCAGCGGGTAGTGCCAGAGCTAGGGCTAATGGGGGAGTGATACATCAGCCCTACACCGAATTTATAGTGTACGGTACCTCCATAGTGTTCAATACCGGTACCGGTGCGATGCATGCGTGGCAGTTGGTTCTGTAGATATGTTCCAACTCTATGTACAGGACTCTCGTTATAGTGTGCCTATCAGACTGTTTCAGCCGCTGTAGACCTTGAAACGCCCCAGCTTGTGAAGGCACCGCCATACTAACTAAGGTACCTTAGTATTCGACCGGAGAAGACGCTATTTGTTCGGTGACGTTTACGATTAATAACTTGCCTAGATACTACCCATTTGGCTCTAGTCTAGTTAATTATTTACTATGCACCGTGTACGAACTCAAGTATGCATCGTCCCACGAGATCCGAGGTGCCTTGCCAATGAGCACTCTATAAACAATCCCTTATCAATTCTCAGAATGCATCTGGGTAAGCAGTACCTATTCAGGTAATATGTACGTCCGTAGGTCTCCAGATTTAGCGGATTCTTGGCATTTTACCGCCTTGGGTGGATTGCAGTGGTGGACAGCGGACGCCCCTCACGTGCTTTGGCATACATGGTTGGGTACTGAGTACGGGCGCTACCTGCGCCTGTGTAAATCCACGAGGTACAGTATGAAGCTGGTCCCTCTGCAGGAGAACCTACTGTACCGGGCTAACCTCAAGGGCTTTCCCCTTGTGCAGGCGCACGCCCCGGCGTGGAGAACAATAAGTGGGGAATGGCAGGGTTTTGCCGCATGCCCGGGAGCTTGACATCACCTCCACACATCCAGTTCCGCCGTGAACAGGATCCGCTACCGGAGACACCTTTGCCATCTCCGATGCTCGGCCCCTTTCCCTTCCTCGAGACTTCCCAATGGTCCCGCGAGCAAGCCATCCCCAGATGCCGCAGAAAGAGGCTTATGCCGTCAGCGTCGCCGGATATATATCTAGCTAGGTGTAGGCTCCAGTTACCGAAGTATTCTACTTAATTGGCGCCTCAAGCAGTCCCGCGCATATATTCAAGCCGCTCGCTCCCCGCGTACGCGCCTGACACCTCTCCCTCTAGTTACATTACCTGCTCGGGGTCCTCACCTCGTTTGTTTCGCCGAAGCTCTTCCGTCTTTCCCCGGGTCTTGATTGACCCTTTCATGTTGACAGCATCCTCTTGGCTACACGTTCCCGACGTGCAAGAGAAGTCCCAACAACGGCCCAGCAAGGCGTAGACACATAAACACACAATCAAAATGCCTGTGGCCGAGAAAACCCCACAGACCTTGTATGACAAGGTGCTTGCCGCTCACATTGTCGACGAGAAGCTCGACGGCACGATTCTGCTCTATATCGGTATGCATGGCCCCAGCAAACGACCCAATCGGGACGCAAGATAAAGCGTAAGGGTGTCCTACTGACGTGCATGGCTCGGCTCCATCAGACCGCCATCTCATTCACGAAGTCACCACACCGGTACGTTGCACATGATATTCATCACATGCACGCCATATGTCACACATCCTCGCGTCCTCGCGTGGGAAGTGCGATGTGCGAAGTGAGGAGCTATAAGTAGCTGACTTGGCGAGTACAGCAAGCGTTCGAAGGCCTCAAGAATGCAGGTCGGCGCGTAAGGAGGACGGATTGCACGCTTGCTACCACGGATCACGTAAGTCATCCATCTTCTTTGCCTATCTCGCCGTCCTCGGTTGCGTGCCTTGGCATGCATATCTATCGCAACTTGCGCGTTACCTTGCTGTAAGTCCATGATAGGCGACTAATTGCTATCACAGAATGTCCCTACTAAGTCCCGAAAGGGCATCAAGGATATTTCCACCTTCGTGGAGGAGGAGGATTCGCGGCTGCAATGCCTTACTCTCGAGGAGAACGTCAAGGAACACGGTATCACATACTTTGGTCTCGGCGACAAGCGCCAGGGTATCGTTCATGTAATCGGCCCCGAGCAAGGCTTCACCCTCCCGGGTACCACCCTGGTCTGTGGCGACAGTCACACCTCCACTCACGGTGCATTCGGCTGTTTCGCGACCGGTATCGGTACAAGTGAGGTCGAGCATGTCTTGGCCACCCAATGCCTAATCACCAAGAGAAGCAAGAACATGAGGATACAAGTCGAGGGTGAGCTTGCCCCAGGTGTTAGCTCGAAGGATGTCGTCCTCCATGCTATTGGCGTCATCGGTACCGCTGGCGGTACTGGCTGTGTCATTGAGTTCTGCGGCTCCGTCATCCGCAGTCTAAGTATGGAAGCCCGCATGTCTATTTGCAACATGTCCATTGAGGGTGGTGCCAGAGCCGGCATGGTCGCACCCGACGACATTACTTTCGAATACCTCAAGGGCAGGCCCCTTGCTCCGCCTCCGGACTCACCCGAGTGGGAGCGCGCAGTCTCATACTGGAGAAGCCTCTCATCAGACCCGGGAGCAAAATACGACATTGATGTCCAAATTGACGCTAAGGATATTATCCCGACAGTCACGTGGGGCACCAGTCCCGAGGATGTTGTCCCTATTACCGGATCAGTGCCGGATCCTGAAACTTTCCCAACGGAGGCCAAGAAGAAGAGTGGCCGGCGAATGCTCGAGTACATGGGGCTAACAGCGGGGACTCGCATCGAGGACATCCCCATCGACAAAGTGTTTATCGGTTCTTGCACGAACTCGCGAATCGAGGATCTCCGCGCTGCCGCCGAGGTAGTCAGGGGCAAAAAGGTTGCAGCTAATGTCAAACATGCCATGATCGTCCCCGGTTCCGGAATAATCAAAGAGCAGGCTGAAGCCGAGGGTCTTGACAAGATTTTCATCGATGCGGGCTTCGATTGGAGAGAAGCGGGCTGCAGTATGTGCTTGGGCATGAACCCCGACATCCTTTCGCCCCGTGAGAGATGTGCAAGCACAAGCAACCGAAACTTCGAAGGAAGACAAGGTGCTCTGGGCCGAACTCACCTCATGTCCCCGGTCATGGCTGCTGCTGCCGGCATTGTCGGTAAACTGGCGGATGTCCGGAAATTGACCAACTACAAGGCTAGCCCACATGTCGAGGCATTCAGGGCACCTGCGCCGAGCAAGCAAACCGCTGTCGAAACTACTGAGACTGTCGACGCATCAGCTGAGGCACTTGATGATCAACCTGAAAGCAGCTCCCCAACCGCTAAAACTCCAGTCACCGAAGCGGCTGGTTCTCAGGGTCTACCCAAATTTCTTGTGCACAGTGGTATTGCTGCGCCCATGGATCGCACCAATGTCGACACCGACGCCATCATCCCCAAACAATTCCTTAAAACCATCAAGCGTACGGGTCTTGGCTCGGCCCTCTTCAACGCATGGAGGTTCAACGAAGATGGCTCGATCAACCCCGAATTCATTCTTAACCAGGAGCCCTACACCAAGGCAAAGACACTTGTTGTCACTGGAGAGAATTTCGGCTGCGGAAGTTCTCGTGAGCACGCACCTTGGGCTCTGAATGATTTCGGTATTCGCTGCATTATTGCCCCGTCATTCGCCGATATCTTCTTCAACAACACATTCAAGAACGGCATGTTGCCCATTGCCATCAAAAACCCTGCCGATCTAGAGAAGATCGCGGCAGAGGCTCGCGCCGGTAAGGAGATCAAGGTCGACCTCCCTAACCAAGAAATTCGCGACGCAAGCAACAACTTAATTTGCAAGTTTGATGTCGAGGAGTTCCGAAAACACTGCCTTGTAAACGGACTCGATGATATTGGCCTTACTCTGCAGCTTGAGGATAAGATCGCAGAGCATGAAAAGAAGGCCTCGCAGCAGACGCCGTGGGTCGACGGGACGTCGTATCTTCGCAGGAAAGGCGGCAGGCTGCCGGTAAAAGCTGCCAAGGTCCCGACGACGAATCGTGGGCAGGAACTCAAGGACCCCATTGACTGGTGATTTCGGTACGAATCAAACAAAGGAAATCGGAGTTTTGAGGGTTGGGATGTCGAGATTATCTTTTTAACAAATCGACCATTTGGCCGGGGAATGTTCCTTCATTTGCAGCTTATAATTTGTGCTGGCAGTGACAATGCAATTTTATGATCATGGTGATGATTCATGTACCTAATCTTTGCGATCTTCAAACCTTCTCTGTGCTGGTCGTTTTCGTACGTTTTCGAGCTGGACAAATATATTAAGTTGCTTCTACACCTACTCGATGCTAAAGGATGCTATGTGATGAGGGTCTCTGATTACCGCCGGCGACACGAGGGCACGCCAAAGCTTGGAATTAACGGTACCTCCCTAGGTATCTCCTGCGTACTGCTGTGATTTGTATAGTTCATATGGTACTGATCACACTATCCGCGCGGTGTAGACCGTGCTCTCAGTATAGCGACCGCCACTCAACCCCTCTCTTACAGGAATCAAGGGATGATCTACCTACCTATAGTATATACAAGGTCTATATAAAAGACTACCCTCGATCCTCCAGGTTGCCCTTCGGGGAGCCCCTCTTTCTCTCCATAGTTAGCAGATAGATCAACTCACCAGGTAGATCGCCTCTTCCCCAGTCGATCATCTCGAATCTATCCTGTGATACCTGCCTTTCCTCCGATTATACTATCACGGTAGACCTGACTTCTGTCAGAGCTATTGAGGTGCTATACGGCACATGGGCACAAGAGAATGCCTGTATCTCCATCCGTTCGTTGCCGCCCGAAAGCCTATAGGGGTATTGCTGCCCGTCAAGGACCCAAGCTCAGGTTACTATGAACAACCACTAACGCCTCTGCAATATAAGTTGATTCTGTTGAGTGTTCTCTATGGGTGCTGACTATATTGACCTCTAACTATGTAAATAGCGGCTGCACGTGTGAAGGTGCTCGGTCCTTAATTCCCACCTGTGACAACCCCGTGAGACCATCCAGCTCAAGAGGCTCGTTACTACCGTCACTATGGGTCCTACCTTTGACAACCTCTATCGTGAGATCGTCCGGCCAAACAGGCTCATCGATGCCGTCGCCACGGGTCCCGACGTGATACCCCAGCTCGACACCGCTTGCAAACTGCGCAACAGGCTTCGGCCGAATGAAAGTCGTCCCGAGATGTTTAGCCTCCATAGGCGTGTAGAAGTCGCGATTGAGGAGAACGCGGGAATCTTGTTTGATGATAGACTTCATTATGACCGGTAGCTGGTATGATATGTCGTGGTAGTGGCGGAAAGTCGGCGATCCGTGCCTTTGCCATACTTCTTGCCAGACGTCGTCGCCGTAGCTCCCGCAGGATCGGATTAACCACTGGGAATAGTAGTTCAAGGCGGTCTACGCGGCGGAGATGTGAGTATCTGTGCGTTTCGTATCTCTATTTTTTTTAATTAAAAAGAAACTTACGTCAACGCCATAGCTCCCTCCATAACGAGCACGTTTGATCAGTGCTTCAAGCGTGCCCGCCGTGCCGGCGACGCCGGTACTTGGTAACGGTCAGTATGAATGGCAATCGGTTATGTCTCAGCTCTCGCTTACCAAAAGTCGGAGTTTGGGAGGGCAGTCGTCACGGCCTCGGCATCATCATGGCCCATTGCTTTTGCGTATGCCCGGGATACGCCGCAGAACTAGGGGCTGACATGAGTCACTTGATTATCAAGGGGGTGGGCGTGGCACACTAACCGCATCGCTGATCGGCTGCCAGCCAGGTCGGTGCTTCAAAGGACCATGCCAACCATAGCAGTTCACCCGCACGTGGACAATACCACGCTCGCGGTCCTCGACCAGGTCGCAAATAGCCTGGCGGCCGAATCCGAGACGCTCTATAGCGCCGGGCCGGTACGCGTCGACGACAACATCCGCCTCCCTAATCAGTGCCCTCAACTTTTCCTTGTCGCCCTCATCCTTGAGGTTTAAAGACGCGCTCCATTTCCCCCAGTTGAGGTCTTGGTGTAATATCGATAGGTCAGCCACCGACGGCGATGTGATATGCATGACGCTGGCACCCATCTCTGCCAGAGTGCGCGAGACGGTCGGGCCGGCGATGAATCGGCTTAGATCGACAACTTTGAGACCGGCCAGGGGCCGTTTGGGTGAGGGCGGGAAACTCTCATTCGCCGGCCACCAAGACGCCGGTTGTGATCCCAGCTTCGTGATCTCGTAGAGTCCGGCGTGCGCGTTTGCCTGACCTTGCTCGCTAGCGAAATACTCATCTGCCGTCATGGCAATCGTTCCGGCTTGCTTACGCTGGTTGCTTATGAGCTCGTCAAGTTCGGTCGCGTCGAACTGCGACACCTTGGATTGAAAGGCCTTCACCACCGATTCATGTGTATCATCCGGCTTTCCCTGGAGCGGGAGCCCCAAGGCCGCCAATGTTATGTCGGGATTCAGACTTCCTGTGATAGCATCGGATTAGCCTAGCGCTTGTGTTGCCCAACTCATGGGAGTCCGCGGGTTGTTACTTACCATGAGTGTGGTAGAATCTACCCTCCTTCGTTTTGTAGATGTTCGTAATCAGAGTCCTGTGTAGTCCTCCGAGAAAACCATTGACGTCCCGATTGGGGAAGAGTCGCTCCATGTCGGGACTAAACATGTCAACTACGGTTGGTCGTCCGTTCTTAATAAACTTGGAGACAACTGGACTCATGAGGAACAGCGTCGCGTGGTCTCTGGTGAAAAGAATCAGTACGGGGAAGCACCATGGATTACATGATCAAGGGGTCTAGGGACTTGCGTGTTAATGGTGAACTCCGAGGGTTCGACGTTGTACTTGAGCGAGACAAGAAGGTTCAACATGGTAGCCTCGAATGCTTTCAACGCGGAGATGCTCTCGGCGAAACGCCAGTTTATTGGGACAGTCGGGCTATGCGATCCCTCGAAGCGGACAAGTTTAGCGAGGGACCGGA
This sequence comes from Xylaria intraflava, assembly GCA_022385655.1. Lineage (NCBI taxonomy): Eukaryota > Fungi > Ascomycota > Sordariomycetes > Xylariales > Xylariaceae > Xylaria > Xylaria intraflava. Next base: position 7,455 of record MU279904.1, on the reverse strand, counting down.
GCTCAGATGGAAGGCCCTTCTGGAGGGGGTTTCTGAGGATACCATTTTCAAAGACGCTCTTGGCCTCATATGGGACGGAGTATTGCGTAAGAGAGCCCATTTCTTCTGTCTGATGTTTTGCAATTGAGACGTAATTACTAACGGAGATATAGAATGATTATGAGTTGAGAAGAAGTCAGAGGGTCGCCCGCCCTGCCTTTTATACTAATGATGTTTGAGGAATTCATACTATAGCGGATGGTCAACTTACACCGATCTAATACCAATTCATGTGAAGGTAGCCCCATCCCGAGTCCGATATCACGGCCAACCCACACCGACCGCGCCATGAAGGCTGCTCGCCGCGATAGCCGCCCCAAGCACCGCCAGAACGTAGGATCCGCGCCCTTGGTCGCGTATATATTGTAACCCCTGTACTACTAATGAATAGGGAAGCAGCTGGAAGAGCCCTTCGCCTCGGACTACGGAATATTTTTTGTCCCATTCTTTCAAGTATCACAATTCACCACTTCCGAGAGTTCGCGAATATTGTTACCCTATATGAGCTGATAGTATGTATGATATAGACTATATATTCTACCGTAAGTACTAGATAGATAGGTCACCTCTGTAGCCGTTGTGCTCAACGCTTGCCTTGCAACGACCGTATCGTAGCAGCCCGCCGAATATAGAAGCCTGGCCAGCAAAATGGAGCTATTTCCCACTGTCAATTGCGATAGTAAAATGAATGCCTGGAAAGACTTCAATGGCATAGCCGCGATGTTGTTGGTTACGGGCCGTGACAATGTTACATCTCAAGTTTTGTATATATAACTGGTCCCGGATCACCAGAGCTGTCGGGTCACATGGCCGAAGGGTGCCCCCGTAGGCGATACGCCGCGCGGATTAAAAATAAGCCAGGACTGAGTTATTACCGTGAATTTACGCTACTATGCCGAAGGCTTAGGCATACTATCTAACTCGGGCCAAATTCATGATTGAAGGATTTCACTTCATGGGGACAGGGATGAACTTGCCCTTCATAGCTATGGGAATTCGATACCAGTCATCTTAGGTATATCCTAGGGGATAGATTCACTCCCATCTTGGCTTGCGCTGTAGGAAGAATGATTACTCTGTCTGTTCATTTCTCTCGTTTTCGTGGCGCAGATACTGCTCTTACATTATGCTTCAGTTCCGACCTTCACTGCAAACCAGTTGCGCACGATCTCACCACTAAAAAAACCTCAAGTTCTCACGTAGACGCTCAGAAACTACACGACAGCAATGCCGATTAATTAGCCGGCCGCTTCTAATCATGGATGAAAGCCCCGGCGTGCTTCCCGCTTAACCCGAAAGCTATCACACCCTTAGGCTGAAAGCTGAGAAATTAGAGTGTGGCTACGTTCTTGTCCCACCAGGTTTGCCAATCAATGGTCCTCTTCTGCTTCCTCGCCTCTTCGGCAGCGAATACCATCGCGTGGCTACGGATGATCTGTTCCAGGCTACATCCGATGAACTCGCGCTATTCAGGAGTCAGTAGCCGGCTAGTTTTAGTTTCAGGAGACAAGTAGTCCCGGCGACTTGCCGAAGTAGAGGAATCCTGGTTGAGCGATGCCGCCTTTCGAGAGATGCATCAAGGAGAAATGAGTAAACTCACCTGGGCATTCTGTGCATCCCATCCGTTCTTAACGCTATCAACAGCGAGAACAAATTGCCTAGTAAGTCCGTGATCACCGCCACCATGCCCGAGACTTTCCAACTTTGGCCTGTATGTCTTTGTCTCGCCTGTCCGGAAATCCTCGATGGTGATCGTTTTGGAGTCTGCGTAGATCTCGCCCTCCGTACCATAGATGTAAGTATATCTCTCACATTGCTTCTTTGTCTGCGCAACCATGTGGAAGGTCGCCTGTTTAGCACCCCGTGCACCCAGTGTATCACTCGCTGTCGCGCTGGATGAGGGGAGGGGGTCATCGCCCCAAGTCATCACTACGACCTGCTCATCGCACACGTCGTTATCGGACTCAAAGACGCAGCGGCCAAACCAGTTCTTGCTGTCAATTATCTCCTGTGGCGTGGAGTCGTCGTAGTCGTCAGCGAGCTTTGGTAAAATGGCAGCTGTTGCCTTATTGACATCACCGCCAAAACTCTCGATGTCCGGAAGAACAATATCAACAGGCCATCCAACATTGCCGGTTTCGAGGCCCCTATATTTTGGACCCACATAAACTCGCTTGCTAGAATACAAGCAGTCTTTCTCAATGGGGCAGCTAAGACAGTTAGTCGCGGCGCCTGCTGCTTTCGGCTTCCTGCTCTTCTTGAAGAACTGCAAAGAGCCCGTGGATGTGACCGAGGTGGGTAGATGCTCAGGCGCATCTGATCCGGGTGCTGGGGAACACATGAGCCACAGAAGAATATCAATGTCATGACAGCTTTTCGTGAGAAGTGACGGGGCTGTGGTTGATTGCTTTCGCCAATTGCCGCGCACGTAGCTGTGTGCAAAGTGCCACAATCCTATCGGCTCAGTATGATTGACGCTCAATATATTGCCAATGGCGTTGTCCTCAAGCAGTAGCTTCCGCAGCATTATGTTGTGAGGTGAGTAGCGCATCACATGCCCGATAGAAAATACTTTGGTCGTTGTCAGTGGCGACAATGTGCGGTATATGTTAATACAGTCTTCGAGGGTGGTAGCAAGTGGCTTCTCGCACATTATGTGAAGGCCGAGTGGTGCGAGATCCATGATCGCGTCGTGGTGAAGTTCATCCCGCACACATATGAAGGCTGCATCTACGCCATCTGGAACAGACTCGCCCGCCTTCTGTCGTTCACGACGGTCTAGTTCCCATGCCACGAAGTCCTTCCAGTGCTTGAAGCTCGACCCGTCCGGCGGCGACGCCGTGCGGCCCCAGATGAACTTGGCTCCGAAATCTTGACGTTTGTAATCGTTAGGTTCAGCAACCGCCGCGATTATACCATTGCTTGATTCCAGTGAGCATTTAGCATATGTGTTGCCGCGAGATCCAGCACCGATGATGAGGAGTCGCGGGGGCTCCGCAGACATGGGAGGCGGGGAAGGGGGTCGAAGCTCAACATGGCTTATATCCTGTCCCAGGTCGGCCGGGCCCTCAGCTTGTAGGGTGTGTGATGCCATGATATGTTCAAGAAATAACGGCAATGCTGCAAGATAAATGATAATAACGCTTGGAGTAAGTGGCTGTTGGTTGTGGGGATATATAGCTCAAGCATTAAGTTAGAAGTTAGAACTCTCCTTTCTAGCCAAGGGGGCAACTCCTTCATATAGGGTGATGAGGAGAGGGAATAGACGACCCGGCGTGACAGACCGACAAGTAGGAACTACGTAGGTGGCTAGACCGCATCACGAATTGCTTGGGGTCAGGCGACAGACGCCGTCGATAGATTACCCAGAAGGCTTCCCAGATAGAGCACGCTGGAGCTAAGACCTAATAACGGCGGGCATGTTAGCGTTTGTGATATGATAGCACAACGTGGAGGTATTATCAGTATGAGTTAGCTCCTGTAAAGGTTCCATTAAAGGACCACTTGTCCACGAATGCGCAAAGCTGGTGGTACTCCATTGGTCGTGACCGGTGCTAGAAAAGACGCCAGTCACAGTCTGGACCCCATCAAGATCGTGGTCTTATTAAAGCCCCCGACGCATGCTGGAGCGACGTCGTATGGGTCGCACGTCCGATGCGTAGGTACAGTGGATATATAACCGAGAAGCCAGGCCTTTTCGAAGGCGGAGAGGCAAGGTAATGAATGGCATACCTACAATTCCAGTGGTACCTCCCAGCCCTGCAATTCTCGTGAGCGTCACATCTAAACACTAGGATCGTGACCTGGCTTGACGATCTTACCTTCACATCCATTTTTAGATATTGGATATCTATACCCGCTGCACAAGATCCCAGTCAGCACCTGAGGTAAATGACATCATGAAAACCACTGCGTATCTATAGGGTAGACTGCTGCTCCGCGAGGCCAGAGAAGGAAAAGAGAGAAGGAAACAAGAGAGGGAGGCAATGCATCGCACGCACATGGATTTACATGTTACGGCTAAGTATTATCTACCTACTTATCCGGTACGTGCTATGTACGAATACAATACATATATATTTACATATGCCGTTCTTGCTTATATACGAACTCGAATAGTAACGCAAAGGCGCCAAGAACTTTGAAGAGTCAAGACATGATAGCGAGACGAAAAGGAAAAGAAATGTCAACAAAAACAGGAAGCAGAAAATATCTATCTAGATGTTAGGGCATTGGGGCTGTACTATGAATTCACGTGTGCACCAATGAATCCTCTATCTACACTTGCTCACTCAAGTGATTGGCATTTATTAACTTGTTACCGTAACTACCAATCCCGATACCTAGGCCACCAACCCTGTTCGGCCGACGGTGGGATTTGGCGCCGGATGCTTGGTAGTTAAGTGGGATGGCCGATCAAGGTTGGTGGCCTGGAGGGGTTGGTAACGGCTACCATTAGAGCGAACGGCAAAAAAGTGAAAATCACTGGACCGGTAGGGATTTGAACCCTAGGCCTCTCGCATACTGTCAGAACCAACATGCAAAGCGAGCGCTCTACCCCTGAGCTACAGGCCCTGGATGGAAACAGGGCAACTTATCTTGGTACTAATCGTTCAATGGGCATCGGAACAGAACGAATGCGTGAATAACTGCGCCGTAAACCTACCTGCGATCATGTTAAAATTGACCGAGTCGTAATTTGGACTGTTCCTTTGAGCTTCAAAAGTAGCGTTTCTACGTGGGTAGGAAATGTAGGTAGGTAGGTATGCTCGATATAGGCGCATCTATGTAGATTACAGCAAAGAAGTCTACGTATGATGAGTTATTTACATACGCCCATAGTCCATAGTCAAGTCTCTCGGGCACTGAGAGCATCTCGTAGTCCGGTCTCCTTAGGCCTGGTGCACTTATGTAAATAAGCAGGACACCTGCGAGTAGACCGCTCTGAATAGGTAGCCTCCCAGCAAGCAGCAAGCAGTCAGACGACACCCGTTCTTGACGTCGATCTGCCAGGTAGCAGATAGCGAATCTAACAGTAGCTGTCGGATAGCCATCGTCGGCCGACCGTCTTGTTGTCAGGGAGTCTCGATTCTAATGTTGGTTTCCTCGTTTCCTTTTTGTGCAGGAAGCCGGTTCCGTTTTGTTAACGCTCTAAGACTTGGATACCTCCTTTTTCTTTCTTTTTAACTGCCTTAACTTCACGATCTACATCGCCCTTCAAGATGACACGACTGGATTCGGCGAATGTATTGTCTTGGGTGGTAGACTTGACTTCACTCATTCCGGCCTGATCAATAATGCTGATGTTCTAGGCGCCCAAACCTCGCGAAGAGAACGTAGTGTCCAGCGAAGTTTCCGCTCTGGCCATAGGGATTGAAAGCAATCGAGCAAGTCCAAAGTGCATGAATGTTTCATGCTGAGTACCGTCCGGTTTAACCTGGGGGAGCAGGTTGGGCCAAGCTGAGGCTTTTCACTCCGGCAGTGAGCATCCTTTCAATTGTTCACCTCCCTCCCTCCAGGGTGAAATGACCTGCCGTTGCCGCAAAAATAAAAGATAGAAGGGACATTTGAATGAAGTTCCGAACGTGCGCATTAGACTGACGGGCTCTTTTCAAATGGGTGTTCGTTGAAGTCCTGCTACACTCAGCCAAGCTCATGCAAAAATATGCGCAGCTAGATCATACGCAACTACCAGCTCTGGCACATGGTGTGTACGTGTGTGTATGTGTGGAGGACCAAGTAGGATCTTGGAGACCATATGAATGAGAACCACTGAAACTATTCTCGCATGACCATCGAGATAATAGCAGGACCGACATCCGTAGCAGTCTGCATACGCTTGACTGTCTCTAGTGTTTGCGGGATCGATCGATCGAATGATTAGACAACAATAGTCCTGGAAAGCTTCAACATTCTATCACGGTGGTTTTACCCCTTTTTGAAGACAATGGTTCCAAGAACATCAGTCCTCGGAAAACCCGTAGGCTAGTGTTAGTAATACGATGGACTTCCCAGTTTCAGCCACGCCGTTTGATCAAAATCCAGAACACAAATTTTGTATGAGAATGCTGAGCCCATCGAGAGATCTTCCGTAAGACCTCAGTGCGGGTATTGGGAGGAACACTGTAGGTTGAGCCCATCAGCGTGGGAGACTGGAGTTGCATGCAGCCCAATTTGCCAGATACAGGGAGCTTCATAGATGCTATCTTCTGATCTTCATTGAGTACCTACTGTAGCCCTGACTTACCACGTCGGTCCCGAAGTCTTTTTGGTCTTTGCAAGCGACTCGTCTCATCGGCCTGCATTGCAAGCGAGATGGTCTGTGTTCTGTGTCAAGCAACATAGGCCAATGAAGATCTTTCTGTCTTTGCTTTCAATAGGGAAGTCAACGCGCGAACGGCAAATCTGCTCATAGTGGCTTTGTCGCTGGCTCGCTTGTTGAAATCGTTTACAGTTGCCCAAGGCGCAGTTGGCTGTCTGTCAAGATAGATTGCAGTCCCTCCATGGTAACAAGCTTTTGGGTGGGCGTCTGACAAATGCCGCATACCCCTTGCCCAAGTCACCCAATCTATTGAATCCCTCTTCGAGCCGTTTGACGTCCTTCCTCACACCCAAGGTATTGGCAGTATACTGTGTGCACGTTTTGCCAGCAGACGATGTAGAAAAGGATGCTGGCAGCCACACTGAAGGCTTCAGCGCTTGTGTGAACGAGTCTGCGTGGATGTTGCAAAGGGTTCGCTCGTAGGGTAATCCAGTTAATGCTTTCTGGTTTCGTACGTGGTCAGTTAGATTTGCATAGAGATTCGAGCAAAGCAATTTTCGAATACAGATCGTCTCTGCAATGGGATTGTAGTTATGTCCATCCCTCCAGGTCAAGCAAGGGTTGTAAAGCATAGGCTTGAGGTGCGGTACCCCGACCCCCTTTGTCCAGCAGACAACAAATCGCCTTGTACACAAAGTTCCGACTTTTTGTTTTTCAACCGGCATTGAATGCATCAGGCAATTGACCAATCTACGACATTGTATCGAGGCGGGGCAACATGACAGCAGAAAGTCGCCGCGCTAGGTGAAGAAAGGACCTGGACGGTAGGATTTTCAGCACCAGTGTTGGTATCTGATTCGTCCAGGTGAGTGATGCTTGGAATCAATGCATGCACAGACATACGATCCTTTGGGTACCTGAGACAAGAGTCAATGACTTCGCAATAAGATAGCCGGGGCCCGCCCTCCGAATGCCGCGACAACATACTTATTGCAATGATAATGATGAGGCAAGGAGGGATCGATGCCGGATGATAGCGTCTTCAGAGAGCCACTACAACAACTGTAAGCTGGTGTGCTTACTAAGACCGTTCAGAAAGGTGGAATCACTAGGGACGTAGAAGTAGCGTGCTTTTACAGGGGGAAATAAGCGTA
>MU279903.1:0-51628 GCA_022385655.1 Xylaria intraflava | reverse complement strand
TGGTGTATAAACCATACCACGGCTTCCCCTTACTAGTCTACACCACACTACACAAAGGCTTCAGGTGTGGTGTGGTGTGGTGGCTTGCAACCTTGAGAGTATGCGGTCCTGGAGCCTGAGCAAGATATACACACCACAGATACCGCTCCATTTAGTAGGCGACACGGGTGACACGAATTGGCGACAATCTTTACAATCAAGCACCCTAACGGGGCTCGATGATGAAGTGGCACAATGATAGAAAGAAGTCAATGGGGGCGTGAGCGACAACAGGAAAATTGGCGAAGATATGGGCATCTGTGACCACAGCGATATTGGGGGTGTAGTGATTGGGAGCGGCAGAATGTACGGAGTATGGCAATCGCTTTCGTTTTATTCCCTATACTAACATCATCTTTATCTTTCTGGTTCGCATTGCTAGAGTAACAGGCTGATTCAGAGTATGGGATACCTAGACGCACCTAGACACACCTGGACACACCAAGATCGCCAACATCGTCGACATAGCATGGCTTTTTATCGACGACACTGACGAGAGCCTGAAAAAGTCTCGGCGAAATATCTACATCCCAATATGCCACCTGTCGCCGAGCTTCACTAAGGCCTCTCGCTAAGGATTGACCTAAATGCCAACGTTGCGATCGATGATCCGGCTTGGTCCCGGCGGCTGTTAGGCTGCAGGCTGCAAACTTGGCGGTGACCAGCGCCCGTCACTGCTGTAGCCGCCGAATATGAATATACAAACCAACCAACAGCAGCTCTTTTTCGGCGATAAGCCTTGCTTTTGTTGCAGATATATCCCGTTACAGCGAGTTTTCGTCATCGAGCTATCATCAAGGGGGCTGGCAATAAGTTGGCCGGCCATTTTCGAGTGTCGCTACTTCGTACGTACATATGACTGTGGATACGGTCCTCTAGATAGATAGTTAGTCCCATCTGGTGATCCGAGCAGCTCGCTGCGGCCTATCAAATCTGACATTCGCGTCAGCTTGCCCACCCACCGGAGTTTTCCAGTACCTGCGGTTAAAACATGGCACTCAATTATAGGCGATCCCCAGGGCGGGCAACAGTACCTGACATTAGCATCAGCTTGAATGTAGGTAGCCACATGAGGGTAGTAAGTCAGTCCCTATGAAACCGAGTGCGTTCGGGGTATTGCACGAGTGGTTGGATACAGAGTTGCTTAGTTATTGAATAGCTAGTAGAACGTATCCCACTCAACTAACGTCGTACGTGAGTCGTTTGGCTGACAGCATTGTTCGTCCATTCAGGTGTGCGACTCACCTATAGACCCCTGTCGGCGTGTTGGAGTAGGCGAAGAGGTTAGGCAATGAGATGACGAACAGCTCGATTCCGGCGCTGTGCCGTAGTATGCGCCCTTCATTGATACCACGCTATGTAACCCGTGGGTAAGCATCTAGACGCGAGACTCCCTGAGGACTGAATCCTGATGAATCGTTGAACGGTAAACTACAGTAGGCAGACGTTATTATGCCCATATATGTACTCAGTTCGTGATAACGATCAGGCAAGAAACCACATAAATTCTATTTATAGAAAGTGTTATATGCACAATCTATAACGGTCCATACAGGCGGGACCATGGCGGTATTTACCGGCCGATGATTAACATCAGTAAGTAAGCAGAGCCAGCTTAGATGTAGCTCTGCTCATATCGGCAACTATTAGATAGAGTACATCAAGCATTTACATAGCGAGTACCTGTCGCAACACTCGATATATACGACGTCAAACGCAGTTGCATCCTCATGCTGTATTCAAATAGTCGGGGTGTATGAAGAACTGAATGTATATTAACCTCTCGCCCCCGTCATTCATGAACCATATTACGCCGCCATCCAGGGGTACTACGGAGCTAAGCCACCCGGCTAAGTAAGAGGCACATCTACGTAACCCCATTCCCGTGACGGAGTTACCGTGGCATGTGGAGGAATATGTACAGCCTCAAGCAACTGCGCCAAGAGCCAACTGCCTACACTACCACGTACGCAATCTAATTACCATGCTACCGGGTGAGAGGGACTCAACATGTATTGGTAATCACGCCCTTTCGTCTACTCAGCCTTCTATAAGCCCATTTCAAATCAAACGGGTGAGACTCGAGTAGAAAAGTGACTGAGGCCTCTTGGAATTTCGCAGCCTCATAGTCAGTCGATTTCATCCAGACCAACACAAAACAGCTCCGGTCCGAATAGATATATACCCCAAAAGCACCGGACAGACACCGCCCTATTACCATGGCCACTCATGTCAAATTCACCGTCACTCACTACCGAAGACCTGAGCACACCCATGAGGAATTCATGAAATGGCTCGTCGAGGAGCACGTGCGGCTCGCCATGCCGGTATTCAAGCGGCATGGGGTGATTAACTACTCGCTCGTGAGTCCCTTTAACGGAAACCTAGGTACCTAAATATCGTGCTTCCGTGCTAATGATCTAATGTCACCCCAGTTCACCACGCCGGATCCAATGAATGCCGCGCTCAGGGCAGAGATGGGAGGCCACAGAGCTGGCTGGGACGTTGCCGACTTCGACTGCTTTATCGAGTACACCCTGAAAGATGCGGGTACCATCAAGGCGATCCTCTCGGACCCGGAATGGGCCGTATCCGTCGAGAACGAGCCAAAGTGGGTAGATCGTAGCAGGGCTCTGATGTCGATTGGGCACGTCACGCCATACCTCGTGGAGTCCGGGGAGGTGGTGAACATGCCGAAGTGAGCAACGGCGTGATGAGCATACATGTACCGGTACCTCTAATACCGAGCAACGTCGCTTAGCTGGGACCATTGCGGGAGGCGTATTATCAGAATTTAAAATGCAGCACATCGATAAAAACAATGTTGGTTGCCTCATTACGAGAACAACCTGTGAACCCCAATCCGCCGATGGCCGTTAGCTCCGGCGCTGCTCCGCCGTGGCCATGTTGCATTCTGTTGAACATGGGAGGTGACCGGGTTTCTTCGTCGACGTTTAGACCATTACTAACCCTGGATACGTGCGTGGTGCATACCTAATACCCACGAGACTGCCCACGTGTACTTCGTTCGACCCCTCAAGCATATCCACGGTGGGGTTTCCATGCTGTAGGTGAACGGCAGTCCTATATGACTGAGCAATCACAATGACGATCTGTGGCTTAGCCAATAATTATGTGGTGCTTGTGATGGACGGGAGGATATACGAGTATGGAAAAGCGGCAAGCATGCGCCGCGCCGCTGCATAACCATAGCGAGCCTGACGTTACGCTCGCCTAAAAGGGTGTGATATCCTACCGTAGAGCAGTGTAAATAAAGGAGAGATAAGTGGGGGAATAATTCGTCCTGGTGATCCGAAGCTCGTAGCCTCAAGACTTCGTGTTGCAACCGTTGCTCATTCTCGTTCGGTAGAACCTTCAATGGTAAGTAATGTTGGTACCTAAACCAACGTCCCGACGCCCGACTACAACAAAGAGCTATGCATCCGATGGAAGATGATCGTTGATCATAGCCGCGCTGATCCTAGGTGGCGTATTGATCTGCCAACCAAGGGTGTCGACCCATATATCGAAATAAGGCTGTCCTGTAGTCGCCGGTATAAGGTGGTAACCATTTATAAGTCAAGGGCCGCTGCAAAAAATATCTGTGGGATCGGCCCACCCGACGTAGTATTCATTCCTGAAACCTGCAAACCTTCCCCCAAGGCGGGATGGACCTGAGATGAGAAGGTAATCCGATAAGCCGTATCCGTAGATTCTGTTCAATGCATCCCCCAGTCCAGCCCCCAATGAATTACTTCGTTGCGCCATTCCGTGACGTTTAAGGGCGCGCTTCGTACGGTGATTAGCGAATCTTCATTCCAGTCGAATTGAACTCTTCACCTCTCGCGATGTCGCAATTAGCTTCCCTCGCCTCGAGACAGACGCCTGGTTTGGATGTATTACCGGCGGTTCCGCCGCCGCCCGGACATGTGCCGCAACTTGATAATCCACCCAACAGCAATTCCATCATCGTCTCGACTTTTATCATCGCCATCATCCTCTGCGGGATCTTCTTCCCGATTCGTTTCTATGCGAAGTATATTGGGAAAGCGTTCAATGCGTCTGACTGTTAGTCGTCAGGCCTTCGCGTTACCCGTATTACTACTAAGACTCAATCAGACATCAGTTTTGTCCTGTTTGTGGGTTCAACCGATACTAAAATGCCTGCTCTACGAGTTGCTCCGGCCACTAACCGATCATCTAGCCGGTATTCTGGGTATATCTATACTACAGCTACAGCCTGAGCTTGGTCGACGGCTTTCTTGTTCACGGGTATGATGTCCGGGCCGCGTACGTTGTGAAGCTGCGCTACGTAAGTCCGACTTTCGGCTCTGTGACCCCGGGCACGGAACTGAGCAACCTAGGTCTTTTTCGTCACTATCCTTCTTTACGCATGGGTCATTGGCTTGGTCAGGTGCGCGATCCTGCTCGAATGGGCAGAGATTTTCGGCGCCAAGGGCAAGCGCGATTACTTCACCTGGATTTCGTACGTCACGTGCGTGGGGTTCGTTTTGTTCTCAATCGTTCTCTTTATCTGTAACTTGGCCAACTGTACTCCTTTTGAGGCCAACTGGAACCCGCTGGTACCCGAGGAGTCGTGCCGTTTCGTAATCGAGAAGTTCCTGTTGGCGTCGGCTGCGATCAATTTCGTACTAGACCTAGTCCCCTTTGTTCTCGCGCAAGCGGTGATATGGCGCCTCAAGATGTCGTGGCAGAGGAGACTGGGCGTGAGTTTCGTCTTCCTGATTGGTCTGTTGTATGTTGCCCAGCCCTTGTTGAATTGAGCTGCGGTCTTGACTCTTGCTGATTACACCTATTGTCGGATAACAGCACTGTTGCTACAAACATCGTGCGCTTGTACTACACCTGGCGTTTCTTCGTATCGTTTGATACCATTTATTACCTTCCTATCGTCGGTATAACCACATTTTTCGAGACCGTGGCGGCGAATTTGGTTCTGTGCGTACCTTTGACGCCAAGGGCCATTGCGGGCCTCAAGGAGGCGAAGATCTTCAGGGCGCTGAAGAATTACCGAACCATCCAAACCGGTGCCGGGCAAAGCGATGATTTAGATAATTATCCCGAGTCTGGCGAGTTTCGTCGCACCAGAAAACCGAGGTCAGAGTGGTTTATGAGCTCCAAGGTAGTCGGCACCGATACTGTAGCTTCGACTTCGATGGAGTCTTAGCCTCTTAGGGGTCACGACACGACGGCAAGCTTCAACCACTCTGTTGTGTTTGCCACTCAAATATGGCCATAGATCCCGTTCGCCCCGTTTTCTGGATTGTGTTTATGTATAGTGTTGAGCTTGCTGGAGCGTCGAATTTGGTCTGTCAGGCGAGTACTGGATTAGTATGGGCTGAGACGGGAGGATGTCGCTACTGTACCCAACTTCGCGTCATTCTTACCAACAACTCTCCTACCGGGTTGAATGTGTTGTTAGCCCAGCATAAAGAAGGCTCAGGCTTACTCAGATAGCCGCGCCTTTTTCCCAACTCTGGAGTCTGAAATTGCCCCATGACACACGGCTTACAGTTACAAAACGCATAGCGAACCGAAATGCACAGTTTCTCAAATCCCACACAACGCCGCGGCGAAAATACCATGCCGCCCAGGTGAATTTTATTCCTTGAATTTTGCAATCTCCCTATAGACCACTACGGTATAGTCACGGCGCGGTTGGGTCAAACCCCTTATGACAGGCATTGAATTGGAGAGTATTACGATATAATCGATTTTATCAGAGAAAGCGACGTCCAGACAGACATAAGTCAGTGTATTCCCTCAACCTCAGTATTCATAGACGCGTATTGTTCTCCTTCTTGCACAACTTGCACCGCCACTTCGACAGCTCCGTAGATTGAGTATGGTTGCAGAGGATACAGCATACCAGCGATGGTACATTCAGGTATGAATCGAGTAGCTCGGCGGGAAAATCGGGAACATCCATCGCCATCTCATCATACTTTCTTTTCAAACTGTCATGATTCTGTATAGCCTTGCCAAGATGGCACCTCGCAAAATGGACGGCGGCTGTTCGAATAGCCCGCTTCGAATCTAGCGTTATTTTGAAAACATCAGGAATAGAGCCAAGAAATGCTGCGACATCTCGTTGAGACATGAGCAGTTCTTTATATCTCTCAACGGCTACAATTTCCAGCTCGTCAATCTGGTACTTGTCGGCCAACATAAACATCCTAGCATGGATCTGTAGAGCTGAAGCCGATTCTTGCTGTTCCGAGTTAGGCATACCGGGTTGATCCTTGTAGGTTCCCGAATACATATACTGGACCATTCGATATACCATGAATGGGTCATCTTCATTCATCTCATATCTTCCCGACGTTGCTTCCTGCTGCCCGTTAGTGACGGCACTACTTCATTTTGCCTTGAAATCCATACTTTCATGCCGCTACGAAAAGCAGCTGCGAATACTTTAGAGTAGCAAGATAGAACGATTCTGTGGACGGCATATTCGCGGCCTTCGCATATGAGAGTGAAGTCCGTAAATTGGCCATTTTCTCGGGCACTAAATAGTTAGCCATGCGTATTGAATACCTAATTAGACAACTTATGGATTGTGTGGTATTACCTCGTAAGTGCGGTCGCAAAGCTGTGCGGCAGCATCGTCGGCTCCGGAGATATTGGCACCTATCTAGGTAGCTTGCCAGGTGATTGATCGGCTGGGGATTCGTCAGTAGGATTCTATCCAGATATCGACAGCCCAGTCGGTTGTCAATCCACTGAATCGCCTTTCAGGGCGACGATGCTGTAATTTTGGGGCCAAGTTAGTCTATTATACCATAACCCCGTACATTGTCCGTGTGTTGTACTTGGCTTGGTGTAGGGGAGGAAGAGGCTGGAGGGAGGGAAGAGGTAAGGACGAGAATTCAAGTACGGGCGCACCTACAGAACTTGCACACAGTAGCAGGTTGCGGGAAAGCGCTACAGGCAGTTGCTCTTTCCGCCTTACATTCCGACCGCGTGGTCGTTCCTGAACGGTTGACCCTCGGTACCTACCTCGTTAAACCGACGGAAGCTACGAGTCACATACCGTACCGAGGTAGGAGGACATGCTGGGTACGGTAAACGGTTCGTCAGCAGTTCGATATCCGTTAATCGTACGGAAGATACCGATAACCAATCCGTTTACGCACTTTAGTCCCTGGGGAATATAAGGGTTGGTGTATTCAAACGATGAAGCGCAAATACGGTGAGCGCTTAGAACTGCTAAACGGTTATCTCCTTACCGGCCTAGACTCCAGTGTATATCAAAATAACACATCTTACGATGTCATATTAGCGGCCGGTGGTATTACTATTATACGGCATCGCTGGTGAAGATGGTCGTCGATATGAGTGAGATGATATCTGCCCGGTCTGTCTAGGTAGTCTCCCAGATACGCTACGTCTTAATATACCCATACTGGAAGCTTGTTTGTGATGTGGTCGGGTGGAAGATGTGTGAAAACGAGGGAGACTGTCGGCTACTTAGCTTGGACGTCGACACAGACAAGCGCTCCGCGAAAAGATATTCCGCCCCGGGGTACGTGAGAAGGGCCTCAGAGTCATCTGTGGCTAAAAGAACCAGATGGTACCTACTACAAAAGCGAGTGCCAAGTGGGAAAGTAAGAGGGAGAGATACCGTCGGCGCATTCAGGTAAGTTGTACTTCGTACGTCTCGGCAGATTCCATGTATTTGACTATCAAAGCCGATCTGAAATGTAGCGCCTAATTAGCCAATTAGACTAGGATACACGCCCTGAGATACCGCGTCAAATAGGGTAGGCAGGTCATCTGATGCCCGGGTATCGTGACTGCCATCGCGCCTGGCGGACGGAGAGGAAATATGAGACAAACAACAGCCGCCGCGAGTCTTTTACAACACCCGTTCATATCCAACTATAATTACTATTCCAAGACCTTTTTTTCCCCTACATCTTACGTGCCATGGTACTAGATCATCCGGCCTTGATTGTCCGACCAGTCATAAGAGAATCAGCAAACCGAGGGCTCCTCATGCAGTGATACAGCAAACAACGCCGACCGAAGGGATGAAGATCGTATGTTCACAATCAAAAACTGGGATTCTACGTTCTTGACATAAGTACCTCCAGAGCCCAAATACAGTACCGAATCAAGCACCAGAGCCATCACCACCTCGCTATCACTCCGAATCTCTGACCACATTATATCGTCGCACGTTTAATCACGGCGTAAATTTATCGGCCTCTTAATATAGCCGTGTTCTCGGCCAAATATCAACTCTAGAAACGAACTTCGCGACCACTGACCGCCAACACCGCCTTACCGCAAACAAACTTCTACATCCCCGCAAAACAGAAGAATAAGTCGACCAAGATGAGCTTCATCTGCCACCCGTTCGTTCCCGCCACCATCATACACCCCGCACCCATCATAGTCGTTGCGCCACCAGCTCCGCCCGCGCTCCCGCCTCCGCCTCCACCTCTGCCACCCCTTCCGGTCCAAACTGTCGTCCATCCCGTCATTCCCACAGGCCATTTTATCCCCGCGCCGAACTTCGTTCCGGCCATCCCCATGGTGCCGATAGTCACCAGCTGCTGCTTCGGGCGGCCATTGCAGTAACTCCGGTGCCAACTAGCCACATCGAGTGTAGAAACGTCAAACCTATGGGAACAAGATCAAGTCCGTTCCACGAACACTCGAGACTAAGGCAACTGGCGGATTACGATTGGTATGAGACAGGTATAAGGGTCGCGAACTGGCGAATGCACTATGCATACGGTGTCTTGGAGGCCGATCTCGGGCGGGCCAAACCGACCACACGGCCTAGGTACGAGGCATGACTACCCATCGAGAAGAGTTGGGGATCAATATGATTCGTTGGCAAGTTCGTTGGGCTATCGATTAATTGCTATATTTGCTTGAGAGGTCCAAATCCCATGATGAAAAGTTTCGTTGTTAGGCTCAGCTTTTGACGGGATGAGAAATGTATTCTGTCGCAACGACCGGTTTAGTATGCTGAGATATTAATAAACACGACTGTTTCCAGCAGTGTGTCCTCCTGCTCTACATTGAATTGATATAATGGTTTCTGTATGATGAGTCCTTCGTCGATCATGCCTGTCGGACAGGTCGCGGAACCTGTTTCTCTCCGATCGACAACGGTGGGTCGAATAGGTGAATAGTTGGCAGTCGGAAAACCTATGGATATTGTCCGGCCGGAATAGAAGATTCCCTGCCACTGAAACTTACTGAACTGCCGTCACGGCCAGGTATGGGTTGATCGATTAGACAAGTTAATTATATGTTGAGATAGTGCCTACGTTTTACGGTTATGTTCTGGAGGTATCTACATCAGAACTATCTACTTGATGCTCCTATTGCGTGTGCGCGCGTTAAAGTAGCGAGATCAATAAGGGCTTACTACTCCTAAGAGAGGGCCTCAGTTGGAGGACCTTGATTTATAGGCTACGCACCAGACTACGCAATGCAACATGATTTTCTCGTGCGTTTAGCATCATCCCTACTTGTGTCGTAGGGCCGACGAGTACATACATGCCCTTACGATGGACGCGCACTTTCGGGACCTCGATTCCTAACCGATCGAACCTCTACCGAAATTCCAGATCATAACAACCACCATTCTGCTTCTTGACGGGAAATAGACTTAATCAAGATTCAATCTATCCAAGCTAGCAATATAGTGCCTAGTTTTTCCCTATCCAGAATACTGATGATGAAACATAACAATACACTTCCAGACAACGAACAACCGTGTGCACTACCTCAAGTCTCTTCATACCATCGGCGATGGGACTAACAACACCAGTGAATAAAAAGCTCATATGTCTCCGTAAAGAGACCCTTGGAAAACGTGAAAATACTCCTGTATGGCATGAACTGTTGAATGAAGAATCAACCAGATACCTTAGTTTCCACCACCCGCGTGAATCTGGTGGAAGGCGCACTATTCGGCTTGAAATCCGGGAGGTTCAGGTCCGGAAACACCTTCTGGACTTTGCGCGCCAGATATTGCGACCAGGTCCCATCGACCTCACGGAATGTAGTCCTAGCCCAGCGCTGCCGGGCCAGTTGTTTCTCTTCATCGGAGAGAGGGGGGAGGTGGTCCAGCGGTAGGCGCTCCATCTTGGCATTCCAGGCGAAATCGAAGAAGAGCGGGAAGGAGAAGCGCGGTGCGGAGGCGGGACCGGGCCGGCGGACCCGGTGGGGCCGGGAGCGGTAGCGGCCGTGCGTCAGTTGGTCGAACATATCGCCGACTGGGGAATGCACGAATAATAAGCTTTCGCATGACTACAGGCGTGGGGACGCGGAGGTTTCGCTCACCGTTTACTATGAAGGAGTTCTCCACTACTGGGACATCTACCCAGGTATCGGCGGGAGAGAGAACCTGGACGAAATATCGTGCGTTTAGTTGTAGTTACTGATATTGGGGGTATTCAGGGGTAAGATGTCATCATGGCATTACTGACCTGAAGCCCGGGCGAGTCCACCTTCAGAATAGTGAGATAGCCGAAATCTATGGCACCAGATTAGCAAGTTTCACATAATCGCCATCGCGATTGATTAGGTGGTCCGACCAGTATGTTCACCTATGCCGAAGCTGTCGCCGTCATTTCCCTTCTTCGGCTCCGAGGCGACGTTCTCCTCGACCGGCATATACTTGAAGCACCGAAACAGCACAACCGGCTCCGGCTCCAGAAGAAGCCGTCGCAGTTTGCCTTGTCCCAGCCCCAGCCCCAATGAGAAAATATCTGTCAGGGTCTTTCCCAGCTCCGTAACTTTCTCCACGTATTCCAGCGCGGCATGTCTCATAGCTGGGAGGGCCCGGTCTGGAAACTGGTTTCGTCCGTGCAGCGGCATTTTGACGAGCGGGTGGTCGTCGGCGTGCTCAGGGCCAATGTACAGGCCCTCCTTCCAGTCCATCCGTCCGTGCGTATGCTCGCCGCCGAGTGGCATGTAACCACGCCAGGCGACACCACCAGCACGAACATCAAGGGCTGTCTTGACATCGAGCGGTAGGTCGAAGAAGGCACGAGAGACAGAAGCAAGGGCGGTCTGTGTCTGGGGTGATACCTGAGTACCGGTGACCAGGAAGAAGCCCCAGGTCGAAGCAGCGGCGTGCATAGCTTGGATCACATGCTGGGCGTCTGGATGCCCGGGGTCGGCGTAGTACGCTGCGAGGTCGATGATGGGGAATTCCTGAGTCATGATTGCGCTGAACTGGTAGTTATAACTCATACTACGGTGCTATAGAAGAAGAGATGATGGCGAGGAAGATCGCTGACGGCCTGACCCCGCCCTGATCACCGTTGTTTGTCTCTTGTGGAACTGGTGTGAACAAGTTCTAGTGTAACATGTACACCGGTTGGTAGAGTGAAAAGGGGTAGTTGTATTGATCATGATCACTGACGTCGTTTTGGTGATCCCTTATCTAGAGCGCTGCGCTTACGGGTATAAAGAGCCAGACCTTAGCCACCGCGGGTACCTTCCTCTTCACAGTGTTCACAGTCCATTTAGCACTGTTTTTACGGTATACCCATTCCCTTTGTCTACTTGTAGGCCCTCCCGTAACCATTCCCGATATTTATTCCGTCGGAATGGAAGTGCATACGATATCACTTTTGTGGGGCACACGCGATGATCAGTTACGACATCAGACCTAGCGATCCGTAAAGTCGGGGTTTTCCTTTTCTATTTTGCTTTGGCGTTGGAGTGTAGCTTTGCAGTGCTAGCCCTTGGTGCGGACTATCTATTCCCACAGCGGTAATTAAAAGTCGGAGTCACCAGCACGCGCACCAAACGCGCGAGTCAGCCATCAGCCAACAACAAAATGGCATCCGCCGACTCCGCCGTGACAGAATCCCTCATCGCCAAGGTGACCGATTACGTCAAGGCGTACATGGTCAACTACGACGCCTCCCATGACTTCACCCATATCCGCCGCGTCGTGCACCTCGCCCGCCAGATCCAGGCCTCGACGCCGGGCACGTCGCGTGACGTCGTCGTCCTCGCCGCGCTGCTGCACGATGTCGGCGACAAGAAATACCTCAAGCCCGGCGAGGACGGCTCACGCCTCGTCCACGACCTGCTCGTCTCACTAGGCGCCTCTGCCGCCCTCGCCAACAAGGTGCAGGCAATCTGCCTCGGTGTCAGCTACTCCGGCGAAGTGAAGGACCCGGCGCGCGTGGCGGCGCTCATTAAGGAGTATCCGGAGCTGGCGGTTGTGCAGGACGCGGATCGGCTGGATGCCATTGGCGCCGTGGGCATTGGGCGGACCTTCGCGTATGGGGGTGCGCGGGGCCGGCCATTGGAGGAGACGATGACACATTTTGACGAAAAGCTGCTTCTTCTGGAGGGGCTCATCAAGACGGATGTGGGACGGAAGCTAGCAAAGGAAAGGACAGAACGACTGAGGTTGATGCGGCAATGGTGGGTGGATGAGACGGATGGTGTCGATAATGCCCCTTGAGATATGTCGAAACTCTGATAGGACTGCCGAGTTCTGCCTAGGTAGCCTTACGTTCGCTTCAAATAACAGTACGGCATCCTGTCGGGTAGTCCATATCAATTGGTGTACGCATAACGCGCGGTCGAAGGACTTCAAAAAATGCAACGACCGAAAAATTACGATTGCAGGCCTTTGTCGGCGATGGCGTGAGAGCTACTGCAATGTGCCTACTTGTAAGTGTTCTCCTACAGTTTACGTTATTAGCATTGCCTGGAATTGCTACAGTTAGTAACGTCCTCCAATCGTCTGCCGAAGTCTGGAAAGCTCCGGGATTAGGAGTTAAATTGCACCGATAGCCGGAGAAATAGATGTTGAACGGACCCGGGCAGCCACCTTATAAGAGAAAATACAATGAAAATTGCCCCATATTCCCCTCGGTGCCTCAAGAAATCCACGAACGCTCCGTCACATCCACCAAGCAAGTGAACCCATTTTAACCAAGACCAGCCGAGCCCAGTTCCGTACCGTCGTCCAAGACAATAGGCTCGCACTGAGCCATGACAGCAATCATCCTCACCCACTTATCCTTACTATGATTCTTCCACTGGTGCATAGTACCGCGCTGAATAACCGTATCCCCAGGCCGCAGCATCCGCGTCTCCCCGGAGTCAATCATCAACTCCAACTCTCCCTCGATAAGGAACACGAAATCGAGGCTAACGGTGCGGTGTAGCGGACTCTCAGAACCCGGCGCCAGGTCGATGTACCAGACCGTCGAGCCCCCGCCAGGGACGACTAGCTGGGGTACGTTCTCCAAAAACCCGCCGTAAGCGGCCAGATCGCCGTTCCCGTTCAGCGGCTGCGGCGCCCGGTCGGAGACGTAGGCGAGTCGGATGTGGGTTCCGCCTAGGTTTCGGGTGACCGGGAGGCTTTCACTCAGGGTCGTGTATATGGAAGACACGCCGGTTTGGGAGTTCGTGGTAGTGATTACACGGGCTGGGTCGGGGAGACTCGGCACGCCGGTGGTGGCCGAAGGAGACGAAGAAGGCGGTTCTTTGCTTTGTTCTGACACCATTTTCGCACGCTGTACTGAAACGATCGAAACGGATTATATGACGAATTGTCTCGCTTGTTCCTTCTTTTTCGTATGCGTCCCCGGTAATTTATGACATCTATGTCGAGCGATTTTCAGGCCCATTTTCCCTGAGTCAGTTTGAATATGGTGCAAGAGCTACAAAGCATTACGTAGGCACCTACTAACGATTCATTCCACCGGCAACCTCTGTGCTCTATTTCATTGTCGGCCGACTCGGTTTTACCTACCGTCTTGCTCGGTTGCTCTTTCAGTTGACGTCAGACCGAATGAGCAAGCACGGGAGACAGTATTTCCACACTCGGAAAATGACATGGTAAGTAGGTAGCACTTGACGCATAAAATCACCCTTCGATACAGGTAATTAACTTAGGGGCAAGCTCTCGATCGTAGGATTCTGTGTCGATTGACGGTGGCTCGGTGGAAATCAAACCAATATTTCCGAAGGGCGAATTTCTAGTTCAGAGGTCGTAGGTAGCTTCTAGTAAGGGCGACAGCAAGGTTAGCGATACACAATTTGAATGACTTTTACACTAAATAAACGGGAAACTCTCGAGCCTAGACTAAGGCCACTGCTTCCAGACCAGCTATGGTTTACGGTCAAGGGATTGAAGAAGTCGAATATTAGCAGAAAAGAACGAACGCGCCAATATATTAGCGACTCGGATTAAAGTAATTTAGTGAAGCTATATACAGTGGGAGAAGATCACCGGTCAACACCACCGACGCCGACTTATTCATAGTGCCACCACCCTGTATGCGACTCCTACATATGTGTCTATATGGCTATTAGCTCGCCGTCCGCCATGAATAAGGAGTAGAAAACCAGAAAAGGCAGTGCAACGCAAGGTAGAATAAGGGGGCGTACAATTGATCGAACTATTATATAGCTGAATTTGCTCCTCCCAGGTGCTCCGTTTCAGTACCGCGGTCCAAAATAGCATCTGGTAATGGGATTATATTAGACAGACAGCTGGGTTTTACATCAATAGGAATTACTCACCTTTTGACACTCGACGAGTCCATGAATTTCCCTAGCCGACAGCGACAGCCGACATTATTTGCTTGCGCGGGGATAAAACGCCCACAAGTTGTCTTAAATGAAGGCCAACTGTGCGTTCAGGACCTTCATCATTCAAGGACGTGAATAGAAGAGACTGTACGGTTGTAATTATGGCACGCTGCTCAACTTTCCCGATCAAATCCCCGGGTTTCGGATTGGCGTTGTAGGCTTCTTCGTATCAAGTAACTTGAGACTTAAAACGAGCCTTGGATGGCAGCTCTCTATAAATCCGGGAGGCAGAATCGAGGGAACAAAGGAAACTGTCCCCAGAATCGGACGCTGCAATCGATATCGGATTGGGTGAATCTGTATTGGCGGTGAGCCTTGAAATGGTCGCTTGGGATCGGTCTCCTGAAAAATATAGGAGGTGCCGTTCATTGACCAAATACGGTTGGAACAGGCGTCGAACGGAATCTCCTCGAAAGAGACGCATTGGTGAAAGGGCCACAGCACACGCTTGCTACAGGAAATTTGTTCTGCTACCCTGTTCCACCGGTCCCGTTCTGTGCGTATCTGATTGACGGGTAATGCCATGAGCAATTCTTGAAAAATGTATGTGAAAACGTGTACCTGAAAACTAAATAATGAAGTGAACGATGATGATCTGAGCGTTTCCAGTGTTCATTTCTGACATTTTTGAGAGACTAGGTGCCTGGGGAGGGAGATAAACGAGAGAGCTGGGGAAACTCGCTGTTTATAATGTTTACACATAGACTACGTCCTCTTTCCTTCCTAGACCAGCGGCCAGTATCATCCTTCTTTCCTCCTTGGGCGTGTCTTTCATCATTTGGATCTTGGTTCTCCCTGTGTGCATTCGGGCTTTCCGCTTCACAATTTTGAAAAGAGATATTAGCAGGCACTTCCGGCTAGATAGGCGATATGAGGACCGTGAATAAATTAGAGACTGCTCACTCATTTGCGATTCAGTAAAACTAGTATCCTCGTCGAGGAAGTTTGAAGATTTTATAGCCAAGTTTGCTGACGCTGAAGTGCTCCGTAATTAGGTATGCCTACTTCTGCATAACCTGTTGGTACTCGCTCCCAGGTGTTTTCTTTGACCTCTGCCGTTGTGTACAGCGCAGCCACCTACCTAGGTACCTAGATCAATTCGACGTGCTGGATCTACCTGCCGACCCATACTCTTTGCTATAGCGCTATTAAACTTATTTGCACCGCTCACTCCTTCCACTCTTCAGTGCATCTCTGACCTCCGTTGGATATTAGATGACGCTTACTTCTTTTCTCCCTCCCTCACCCCATCCTGCTAGACCATGCGGCCATAACTTATTTTGTCAACCGTAAGCATATACCGGCCGACATAGGGGAGGAACTTAAACCAGGCTTATTGCTCTCATCCTATAGAAGTGGTACCTCCTTGGTCGTAATTGCAGTTGATAAATTCGTCGTTCGATGCCGCGATATGACCGTACGCAGAGTTCGTCAGCTGCGAGCGATCTTCTGCAAGGCGGCGATTCGATCGAGGTGAAAGGGGCAGTTACAGTCTCATCATGCGACGAGGGTATCAGGGTAATTTCTGATTCAGGGATAAGCCGGGGTTGTTGAAGTGCTTGCATTATGCGTTACTGGACCCCGTTGGTGCTTAATAGGGTAACTTGTACAGACTCCAGAGACGTGGAGAATTGATATACAGGCACGGCCTTACGGGGCGGTGACCCTTCAGTCGGAACCGACGACCTCCTACGGACCTACGCTCTATCTAGACAGCGACCTACCAACACCGCTTAAAACATCTCTCCGAGTAGACTCTAGCCCGCGCGGTTCGGTAGAGTATTTAAAACCCACTGGCCTTGCCGCTTTTCAAGGGCCCTCCGGTATCGATTGCCTACATGCGGCGCCGTTCTTGTCGTGGACCACACTGCTGGCATACCACATCCCGGCACCATGTACGCCTTGGATCCCTTTCCTCTCGGGTGTATGTCATGGTGTCGTGAACTCGGTCATGTACCGCATACACAGCTATGGAGGATACGTGATTATTTTTTAGTCAACGACACGATACGTAATTCCAGCAAAAAATAACGGCGGTAGCAGTGATGTATATGACGGAACTGACAATTTACAATTTCGGCAAAGGGCCAATCCGATTCCTTGCCGCCCTGTTTGGCTACAGTGCTCCGGCTCGTCTTTATATTTACGATTTCGGGGTGGTAGTGTCCCCGGTGTGTCAGAAGCTTGCGCACGCGATGATGTTCCAACTGGAATAACATGGCTTCGACCATAAGATAAAGCTGTTGGGAGGCGCAGCAAAGGAAGTATGCAGCAACTTTGAAGATTTTCCGTCTTCTGATTAGCTTGATCAGGTTTAGTTCAATCTTACAGTTACCCATATAGTCGACTCAAATCGTAGAAAGATCGCCCGGTCTTAGAGAATATGTGGCTATGCTTGAATCAAAAATTGTATGTGTTTCCATCGCAGCTCGGGTTTATATACAGGTGTATCAAATGTATATAGCAGTCTGACTGTGACGGACTCCCTACATCTCGATAAGTGCTGTTAGGGATCACTCATAGAGCCCCCTTTTCCAACTTGACGGTTATCCCTCGCCTTTGCTAGCACTTTGCCACTTTCTATCAAAAGATTCGTCTGGTACTTTCACTATGTCAACCGAACTCGAGACCGTCGACGGCCTGCCGTCCTACACGGAGGCGGCGGCTATCGGCCCCACTACAGGCTCCGTAAACGACGATCTCATCCAACCGACGATCTTGCTTCTCGCAGGCCAGACCATCCACGCCCAGACAACATCCTCAGCGCCGCTGTACCATCTCGACCGGGGGATCGCGTCGCTGTCCCGCGCAACATCGAAGGTCACTCTCGAGCGCGTCGAGAGTACCGTGCGCACTAACTCCGACAACGAGCCCTCGTTACGCGACCGTCGCCGTCACATCTTCACTCTCGAGCACTCATGGACTGTCTACAACTCGCTCCCTTCCAACTGCCCGCGTTTCTTTGCACGCGCCGCCTCCAAGCGAGCGCTGGGACATGTAGGCCTGAAGAAGGCGCGCTTGCGCTCTGCTTTCACGGCTTTGCCGCTTGATGTCGCGGGCACAGATAACAAGCTTGGCTTACCGGGGTTCGACAAAGATGCCCAGCCCCTCTTTGAGCTACACAAGAGCGACGGCCGGTGGGAATGGGCGGATAAAGACGGCAGCGCCATCGCTGTCGAGTACGACGCTGACGACACGCATCGGCTAATCGTGACGGCGCCACTGCCGCGGGTGACCATGGATGCGCTAGTCGCACTATGGTGCTGTCGGCTATGGGAGTATTCTGCAGAGCATACGGAGGAGCCGGAGCATGGGATGGATGGAAGCGAGTTACCCCTGAGCCGCGAGAAGGGTTTACTAAAAGTGCTGACGCGTTTGCAGTTCGAAGAAAACTCAGGATGGGGAAGGATGCCAGTGCCGGTGGACTCCATGGCTGGGTGATCTGATACGAGCGTTATTTCCAACTGCGCCTGCTTGCAACCAACATGCATTATACGCATGTTATGGTTCGGAATAAAGTGTCAAACGCTGATCGTGAATTCCTACCCTGATCCGCGCTGAAACTCCAAGAGTGGGATCCAACATCTGATTGAACACGCTACCAGTCGGTATAGGCAACTGTTGAATTGACACAGCTCGATATGGAGTTGCGCATGCTATACGAAATACCTCTGAGACTGGCATTGGATACATACCCATAAGGCTCGTGAGGATATAGACCTTTTTTACTTCCGATAGAATTGCGCGTTCCTCTCAACAGCATTCAGTCGGCAACTGATGTTGATAGAGCTTATTGGTTATGGGTACGGAATCTGCAAACATGGCTTTGCTCATATTGGTTTGAGTTTTTATGTAACCTGCTATATGCCATCCATAGGACGTGTCTACCATGATCCTAGAAATAGGGGGCGACTTCCGATACCAAAGCTCATCCTCCCGGTTGCTACCTTTGCTACGTCTAAGTTATATGACAGATTATTACCGCTTCTAGATTCGTACTATACGTTTATTTCATCGCGACCTGTCTTGCGACTGCCAATGGATCGAAGATTAGGGGTCCGGAGAAGGAAAACCCGAAGAGGAGCCAAGGCAGTTGCTGTTGGGCCGTACTGAGTTGACTTCTCTCTACCAAGCCGACTACTTCGTGGCGGTGTTGCACGGTATGGTATACCACAACCGTGTTCCGTCAATAGCCTCTGGTATCTATCATTAACGGGCTGTTGCTACACATACCGCTTCACCATGAACCGTCTCTGCCAATCTTCGTATGGGAGTCTGGAGGCCGTCATCAACTTAGCGAACTTTGACGGGGATGGCCGGCGCAAGCTTGTGCACTTCTCTCGACAACGGGCGACTGGCGAGTGGTCTGCCTGTGCAGTTGTCAGCGACTACCCGAGTTCCGGCGGCTCTATAATTCAAAATGTCTCAAAGCGCTGTGCGGGTCAAGACCACGGAGACTTCGAAGTCCTCGTTCTTGAAAACGGCGGTGCTGTGAGGCACTATACACGCGACAATACGATCCTCGATGATTATGCTTGGAAACGCTCGGCGACGGTCAATTCACTTCTGAACATGAATTTGCCTAATACAAATTGTATGTCGGCCTCCTTTTCCAAGGCCCCGGGCGCCCTTTTGCATCGACGTTGCTGATAGATTGAGGAAACTAGCCACCGATGCTGCTCCTTTAGTTCAGAGTCAAATATCCATGGGATCTTCTACAGATGGGACATGTCTCGAGACAGCAATACTTGAGGACACCGGGAGCATGGTACATTATCGCTGCCCTCAGCACCAAGCGAATAACATATCGCTAGAGGATTCATGCCAATGGTACCGATCGAGTACCATTGCTCAAGGAGCTACGGGGCCTGCCTGCCTCTATCAACCCACCCCCGACAACTTAATGGCACTTGTTCCAACAGTCAGCGGTATTGGTCGATATCGCTTCCATGCCGGATCCAAAAGTTGGATGTCCATCGCCGTAATGCCGGGGATGACCGGCCCCGCGTGTGTCTATTCCATTCCCACCCTGGGTGAAATTGTATTCCACGCTTTCATTCGTGACGGCTACGAAATCAACGAAAAGATATGCAGGGGCCCGGAATTCGAGGATACCAGCTCGCCGCTTCCGCCATCATTCGACCATATTCGTGACACTTTATATCACAAGGTCTTCCGTACGATCCCACTTTCCATCGCGTCCCAATCTAATAGCGCCCTTGGCGACTCTCCCAATACCGAAGCTATTGTTTTCCACGCCTCCGGCACTGGATATCAGGATGCGTGGATAGTACTACACTGGAGTCTCCCCGCTGGAAACGACGAATGGGTTGTCACAAGCGTTGTGTTGAAACATGTGATCGGCATGCCTATATGAAGAAGGCATGCTTGTTCATTGTTCTTCTATTCTTTGAATTTCATACTTACGTAGATAGCACATAGACTTTGTCTGAATTCATACGTTATGTCTATGGGGCTTGATCTGGTGCCATCCTGCTACCCAGTAACTATTTGAGTGATCAATTTCGTTTTCACATGAGGACTTTCCCAGGGGGCAAAATACGACTCCCAGGCCCATGCATGGCGAAGCGGATGCAGAAAAAATACCAACAGTACTGTGAAATCCGCTTCGTTCACTTGACTATCTGCATCGAAGACCTTTTGTGCCTATACGATACTTTTCTGTGATGTTTCTTCGCCATCATGACCCAAAATCAAATTCATTCGCTTTACTATGTGCAGTAAGGTTATCCCTATCGCGGTTTGGAGCAGTCTACTCTTGTTCTGTGAGATCAGCTCCCTTTGTTCCTCGTACTCTGTTATGGATGTTTGACTCATAAGATTAACCATAACACAGGACTTTCACCTGCTTGTTCCAGAACACCAACCCCTCTCGCTCTTGGCTTTCATGAAAGAGTTCGACTTGTCCCATGAATGCGCCGAAAGAAGACCCTGGCTGGCATGGGCGCCCGGAGAGGGCTCCTGAGAAGTATGAAGCTTGAAAATACGTCAATCAAAACATGGTGGATGGCCCAGACGACCGTGCTTTGGCGACTCTGCCCGTTCACCTTCCAATGTACCACATGGAATGTGATGTTGGTGAAGTTGGTCCCTGGGGTGTTTCGAGACAGTGCTGCATTTTCAGCTTCGTGGCTTTCCGTCTACAGCGTCCGGGCTCGACATTAGCGCCACAACGACTGGTGAAATCTCATGGAATCGATGATATTTGGGCGTGTGTCTCGATACATTCGCACCGATCGGTATCGGAATCAGAATTTATCTAATTATTCTCTGCGCGGATGCTTGCCAAGGTTCTCGATTTTAATATGCAGACACGGCATGTTGTCTTTAAGAAGGTCCGGGGCGTAACCCGTGCAGTGTCAGACGGTTAGCATTCCGGATAGTACTGTTAATTCCTTGGCTGGGCTTGTTTGAGGTCATTGTATATTATCGAGTCTTGGCTGCCTTAGGGACTTGGCCATTTCAACAACCGGGTGCCGAAATGCCAAGACTATGTTGGTTCTCAGGACACTCCCTGCTCCGGAGTCGGACGTGTGGTACTTTGCCTACGGCTCGAATCTACATCACAACAAATTCTTCGTAAATCGTGGCATCATCTGTCTCTCTTCCGAGCTTGTGACGATGCCGGGCTGGGGTCTGGAGATGGACAGCGCGGACTTCTCATACTCGGAGCCGTCCTTTGGTAGTGTCACATACCAAGGCTCGTCATCTCGGGAGCCCGGTGGCATCCAAGTCATTGGAACCGCGTATAAGCTCACCCCCAAAGATGTACGCAAAAGTTCTGGCCTCGGAGGGCAGGGGATTGCCTCTGTCGAAATCGAAGTCAGGGCAGCCAAAGTGAGGACCGAGGCGGCACCTCACGCCCGGCATAAGAAGCAGACCTTTCCCGTTCGTACGCTCATCATAGCTATGAGGAGGGAGGCCAAGCCCAGTCTCAGATATATCGTAGGTCGCAGTTATATGCTATGTATTCATGTTCTTTTGTTGTCGTTTGAGCAGCGATGCTAAAGAAGCTCGGCTAAGGAACTCATTTGCAGTGGTGCAAGAGAAGCGCGTGTTCCTGATCCATACCAAGACTAATGCCTTGAGGCGATTCCAGTCTACCACCCATCCAAGTCGAAAACAGCAAGGTTATGGGCCAGACCTTTCAGACTAGTACGGTCACTTATCTTCTCTGCGCTTGAGAGGATCACCAAAGGCAGTCTGATTGACAGCGATACCGGGAACGCTCCGTTTATGCCATGTGGTTTCGTCACGACCACTTACATGCTTCCATATGGGGGAGAAGAGACGGGATGTGAGATTATCTTGACCGTTGCTGTATTATCTGCCCTCTATTATACCGTATACATATTGGTATGGCCGGTCGCACATTTCGGGATACCTTGATGACGGTATCTCCGGTGACCATGTAACCAAGTAAGTATTTGAGAGGCATGCCCCTTTCGACCCTACCAACTCCTTAGCCTTGGCTATCTACGCAATCGCCATCGCTGATCACTCCTCATAGAAAACCAAGCATCTCACTTCCAGACTCTCCCGTGGCTTCGCCCCTATATCTGCATCAGGATGTGGGAAAGCCCCATGCGGACAAACTGATCGATCATTAGTATCGTGGTCGACTCATTCTGGACCGCGAACGCTTACGTTTGGCTGCATCCTTCTTGCTATCCCAGATCTTGATGATTGTCACCTCATTTGTGCTCTGGTTGGGGAGATAAAACCATTTCTGGTCTCTGTTGTAATTGATGGAGACAGTTTGCCCCATCCGTTCATGGCGTTCCTTGAAGATGTTGGTTGGGTGAATATCGGTTTGCTGGACACTGCGATAGTCCATAACCGCCAGGGGCCAGTCCTCTACTGTGCCGTTGATGGGACGCCAGACACTTCAAAAGAACCCGACTATCAGCAGAGCCTTTCTTGGTCGAAAAGTTTGTTTCGGAAATCCCTTACTTCAATACCTGCACTCTTCCCCGAAGAAGCCTCTCGGCGTCCTCCCCTGCGTGACGTTTGACTCGACCTATTGCACCAAGCTCAGATCTCCAATCAATCAGCAAAGATGACCTCACAAGTATGGGTGTCTTTGCCTACTGGTCCACATGGGCCTATCCCTTTCGCGGTCAGTTGAATCTCGTATACAACACGGAGTTCGTAGCAAGCAGACTTACCACACTCGCAGGTTGCTCATTTCCATCTTTGTTCACGCTAGGGTCCAGGGACGGATCACGTCTCCGATAAGTGTGATCGAAGATGATGACTCTCTGCGCGCCCGTCTTCGTCTTTATTATATTCTCAACAACGGGATAGTACTTTTCAGTTATAAAAGGCTTGTCCTTTCGCCGAATCGCGCCGACTAGCTCCTCATCGATCCCGTCATCTCGATGAAACTCAAAGCCGTGAGTGTCCAGCTTGAAGCTGCTCATATCTTGTCTGGCATCTTGGAATTGTACAGTGTAATCTAGGTTGGTGAAGTTCTGACGGGGATATTCTTCAGTGGTCAGTCCCCTTACGTATGGGCTTTCCTCCCTCCCAGCCCACGGCTCCAGGAATGCCAAGTGGCTCTGCACCATCGCCATTGTGATCATGGATCTGATACTATAATGAGTAAGCAAACGGCCAATAATGGGATCCTCGTCATGCTAAGAGAAACGGGACTCCCTATTAGACTGTTCGCTGGATCAAGGCACAGGCTCCCTGGTCCCAGGCCCCGGCGCTACCGTCCGCGATCGCCGGAAACCGGCCTTGTCGACTTTCCGGAAACCGAATTTGCCTACCGTTCGGAAACCGGCTTTGCCCAATTTTCGGCAGCCGTTCCATATATCGGGAGTCCGAGTTTCTAGATTAGCACGGCGTCCGATCAAATCGAGCTCCGGGAATGATTCATCGCTCCGATCGACTAGAATCTATCCGGGTAGTGTGAGACAAGAGATCCGGTTAGAACGCCGGGAGCCCGGTCTTTGATTCTCCGGAGACTTCAGGCCACCGGCCGGAAGATATCACTAGAAGTGAGCGGCATCGGCCTACCCTAGCTAACGGGTTGAGCTTTATACTACTGGCGGCGGTTGATCTCGTGTGTCTGAGGTGTCGAGTGTATGCCCGGTTATGTCCTCACTAGTGACCACTGGCACCCAGATACGATGGAAATCGTCTCTGTGGCAGAGACGGACCCCTTACTAGTGACCGATCCGACTGATGTTCCACCCAGTGTCAGTCGATCGCTGCCTCGTCTGCTATCGGTCCAAAAGCCATCAGACTAGTGCTCCCCGTCGCATTCACGGCAGCGTTCGCTATCGCGGCCACATCTGCTACGACCGTCTACGTGTATGCAGCCATCCTATGCGATAACCACAATCAATGCGAAGATGGAGACAGAAGCGGCTATAATGCCGCCGTCACCCTGGCCAGCTTCATATCCAACGCCACCGGAATAGTTGCTGTTGGGTTTCTGCGGCAGTGGGCTGAGTCGCGTCCGACGTCTGGGCTTTGTTTGTGGTTGGCCGGCCGAGCCTTGGGGGTTGGTATTCTTTTTGTCGGAGCCTGTAAGGTACCAACTCGTCAGTCTGCTGTCGATCGCCTGGACTGGTTCCCAAGCCGACAACCGATGCAATATTCTCGACTACCTAGTGACCCTTCGGAGCATCAGTGTTGCCATTGCTGGGCGATCTTTCGACGGCCTGGCCTCCGACAACATCTTGCACTGCATACTCGCAGCCATATACATCCACGATCCTGGTGCAGGGTCGTTCTCGCAGCTGATGGGCATGTCGTTGGCATGGTATTTGATAGGAATGTCAACTAGCCCGGCCTCCGTATCCATTCGGCCCAGCTTCACGTCGAACTTCATTGTCGCCATTGCAATACTCGGCCTTTCGCTCCCATACCTCATCGCATTCATTCCGGTTGCCCGGATAGATGGCCAGCAACAGCCTCACAATGTATAATGTCATGGTGCCAATTCATGAGGTAGCCGGAAAGATTATTTTCGTCCGATCACAAACCTGGCCAAGGATCGACTAACCATCCCCCCGACAGTCGCCGTCTTCTTCAATAATTGCACACAAGATTACCTTTTCCCATCAATCATGGTCGACGCTACACTTCCTTTCAATGCTACCGGCGAGGAGAATGGATACATAATCTCTTTAGCAGGAACTAACGTCATCCATCTACCTCTTATTCGTCTTGGTCGTCCTGCCTAAAATCAAGCGATCCGGAAAGCAGAAGCGCGGATCCACACACGCGAATGGGACCAACGAAGAGTCAGCGGCGGCGCTTGCTTCCCCGTCGGCGTCAGGTTTACGGCCGGATGTGATTACTACGCTCGTCTCCACGTCGGCATAATTGATTCCGCTTCGCCTCTTCGGCCTCACCGACTCCCTCACCACGTTTTACGGGCTAGTAGTGCTCGCGGCATTTGGTCTAGGTCCTCCCAGCTACATCAAAAGTCACGCAGTTGCCATCTCATTGGACAAGAACTCAACACTCGCTTCCCTGGCAGCGCTGGAAAGTCTCGGTGGTCTCATCTCCCCTATCGTGGTGGGTGCTATTCAGAGCAAAGTTAGCTCGAAAGGCCGTGTTCGCAGCTTCATCGTTCTTCGTGGGTTCCGCTGTTGTGTGTATCTTGCTCAGCTGGTCTTCATCAGATAGATAATTGCCACAAGATCATGAGCCGGATGTCAAGTCCTTCTAATCACCTTGTTTGCCGTAGGCCATCAACTTTGCGATATAAGCGCTAGTGCACGATCCAACCGCCTCAGTGCCCCATCCAGTTTCGAGGATTCGACATCACAAAAGCCTAGTCTTATCCGACGTTAGGACACTTAAAAGGCCAAACCCAACAGTCATCTAGGTAGGTAGGATTCTTCGTCTTGAGGTAGATCAAAATGGGAATGGGCTAATTAGCAGGCACCAAGGCTGTGCACCTCGACGACGGTCATATGACCTCTCA
Source organism: Xylaria intraflava (assembly GCA_022385655.1). Classification (NCBI taxonomy): domain Eukaryota; kingdom Fungi; phylum Ascomycota; class Sordariomycetes; order Xylariales; family Xylariaceae; genus Xylaria; species Xylaria intraflava. The sequence goes on along the minus strand of MU279903.1, from coordinate 26,001 downwards.
TCTCCATCCTCCGTCAGTAGGCGCGGCACCAATCTAACCATCTTCAGATACGGGCGATCCTTCTGCTTCTTCCTTCCCGTTATTCAGCGTGCCATCAACAACATCACGCCCCAGTAGCTCGGTGTCTTAGTTGCCTCTCTAGCTCCTGGGATGGCACCGCACAAGCGAATTCTATTCCGTACTCTATGTGCTATTCCGCAGACTTCAGGGTATTATTGGCTCACTGCGCGCCCTGCTCTGGATACCAGTCGGTCGATCTACGTACCGACGACTGAGTTCGTCGGTTTTTTAGCACGTCTTGATGCTCTCGGTTGACTTCCATTCGAACAAGCCCATCGGGGAGATAACAAGTGCTTTAAGCAAAGGAAGGACATTCAACACCTTTCTCGACGGCCTTGTGTTGAAATTGCTCCCATGGTTGCAGATCTCTGAACAGCTGCTGGGTACTATAACGTTGTTTTATCTCTAGGTATCTCACAATCTACATGGTCAAGTATCGCGGTCGCGCCAGACGCGAGATGGCGAAAAAGGAGCGGACGATGGAAGCGAACTCCGCATCTAACTAACCATGAGAGCCAACTATACGCTGACGCTTGGAGAACCGACGGACTGCTGTCATATGAGGCAGTGCATCATAGCGGCGCGGTACCTGGTCCTAAAGACACCTTGATCTATAACTTACGATACTCCAAACCAGACGCCAGTAACGACGATATTTACGCGGCGTGTATCGCGGCCAGCATACATGACAAGATATTGAAGTTTCCACCGGGGTATGCAACGGTTGTAGTCGAGAGGGGCCTAGGGCTGACGGGTGGGGAAAGATTTAAGACGGAGGGTACCGTACAACTACCACTCGCCTTACCGCTCTGAGGTGAGATGACCTATTCGGGCAATGACCGACCGAGCGAGCGGAAAAGGTCGCTATCGCGCGAGTTTTCCTTCGGTCACCTCGCGTCTTGCCGTTGGACGAAGTAACAGCATCCCTTGATTCGGCCGGTTGGATTCGGCAGCCGAGCACCAGATTCAGGGGTCGTTGGAGATGTTCTCGCAGGGTAGGACTATAATCACTATCCACATTTCTGGTGATCACCTCATCTCGCCTACCTCTCTGCATACCGACGCCGAATCAATTTCACGGACAGACACCGGTTGTCCACAATCGCGGGCTCTGGTCGAATCATCGCTCTGAGCGAGGGTTGTATTGTAGAGAAGGAAAAGAATTCGGAGCTGCTAAACCCGAACCATGTACCTTAGCGGCGCAGCATACCACTTACTTACTAAGTATGTTGCTTTGGAAGGAAGGGATGCAACGCTCCAATGACTAACTCCCTGTCAGAAGTCCTAGAAGTTCAAGTCTACGTCTTTGCATGATCTGTCTCTTCAGGGAGCAATGAAAACCTCCCCTGTGTCTCGAAGGGTCCCGAGACAGTAGCCCGACCATCACCTTTTCTTTCAAACGAAAGTTGTCAGGGTGTGGTTGCGCGGCGACGCGTTATATATGCTTTGTACGTGGGTATAACAACCGAAATATGGAACGTGAGACTTATGCCGTTGCATGTCAGCCTGGTCAGCTGGAGCCATAGCCACCAAGTAATCCCATGCATGCGACGCTCGAAAGCACCCTACATTAGCAGTGCACCACGAAATGCGAACCTATCAGGGATCGGTCAGGGTTCTGTCAGATCCCGGCCGCCGCCTGTTGAGCCCCAACATGGTCGGGCCCAGTCCTGTAAACCCGTGTATGTACGAAGTACAACTTGCCCTATCCCGTCCAGCGTAACCCTCCGTTCATGCTAGTCTTACGTTGGGGCTGGTCACCCGTAAACTCTGCTCGCTCGGAGACTCACTCGGAGACGCAAGGCTCCTCACCGAACATCTCCTACTAGATACCTAACTTGTACCCTGAAAGATGATATGATGGTGTGTAGCAGGGCGCTTATGTACTGAGTAAGCTTCTGCCGACAGGGGCTTTTTCGGTAAGGTACTATCTACATCCTATACCGTCCGACCTTAATTCCGCTCTTTCACCTACCACGCTCACCATGGAAGGATCGTACGCTACGGAATACTTCTACTTAGTACTAAATACCACCCTGTGGTACCACGCTGTGATAGAGGTTAACTAAATAAAGACTACGGTTAAAATGAATGGTTACAATGATGTCAATTTTCATACCTAGGTGGCCAGGGGATATGTGACTCCGGCCCACACCTAGCTTGTAAAGGCTGGAGCGGAAATCCTTCTGGATGGGTCACCTTCTGAGTATGAGGCAGTTCGGCGGCTGGAAGCGTCGGGACCTTTCAACGGCCTTCGTGGATAACGACATTCTTTCCGCTCTAGATTTAGCGCCGCCCTACATCATTATCACCCTCACCCTTCCAGCCGGGTACCTCAAGACGCCGAGTGAAAATTGGCTGAAGAACTTTGCAGACCTGGGGATGTGACCAGGGACTTTGCTTCCTCCCGCCCCTTCCCCCCGGCCCTCCGGCATGCCCACCCCAGTCACGGCCCACCGTCATCTCGAGCCAAGTATTCCTTCACTTCGGCACTTTCATACCGCGTACGGGTCTCAGGAATCGCCTCTGCCGGTTTTTCTCATATCTTAGCACCAAGGAACCTTAGCTACATTCTTCATAGGGGACTTTCAGGGGCGGTTCTTACAGTTGGTACCTCGTACGAAGTAGAGTAACACGTAGAAGCATGATGTACGCTTGGTTTGGTCCGTTTTTTTTGGATGATAATTATGGGCAGGAGACGAGGAAAACACCCGCTCGTTCATATGGCAGCAATCCGTGTCGCGAGATCATCCAATCGAAACTGTAGGTCGGCGTGATAATCCCCTCCCGCTCCCCCTCTCCCAACACGGTTTAGGCCCTGCGGGAGGTCCCAGGCAGCCTTACCGGTAAAAATCGCCATCTCTTTAAGCTTATCTAGGACGGCCTTGGCGTGAAGGATTTCCCTCTGGATCGCCTGGGTGCGGATCGTCAGCTGCTCCTGTGCCTCCATCCCGTAGTCGCCAAGACCTACTCCCGACAGGAGCAGACCACTGGTCGCCGTAGCCCTCTTCCGTAGGCGGTCCTTGTCTACCACCGAGGCCGAGAGGCACATCTCGAAGAGCTCTACCACCTGGTACATCAGCGTGTCGAGCAGCATGCGACATCGAAGGTTCTTAGACTCGAGCTGTTGCTCGATCAGCTTTGAGCCTTGATCCAGCGCCTGCTTGATGTACCCTAGAGCGACCTTGGAGGTCCTCAGCTCGCCTTTGATGATCTCCTCGAGATCCCGTAAAAGATGACAGCACTCCAGAAAACACTGGCTATCCTCTTCATCTCGTGGTCGGGTGCCGAGTGACAAGGGCTTCAGGACCTGTGAGACGTCAAGATTCTGGTCAAGTATACTCGTGTCTGGCGTCGCGAAGTTCAGCTCGAGATCGCCCAAGCTGGCGTGGTGGCTCATGGCCATCCCGTGGCTTCCAGCGCGAGAAGGAACTAAAGGCGAGTCGTGGGTAGTAGAGGAGTCGTTATCTCGGCTGTTTCCGCCAACGACGACGGAATCGTCTGGGGGTAACGCTTCATCTATGCTGACGCCACCTTCAAAACTCCAGTCGGACCAAGAGAGCAGATCTGTCGTTGCAGTCACGCCGCTGAAGTCGATGTCTGCTGCCTGCGTATTGCCTTTGGCCGGCGGCGAAGCCTCACTGCACGGTGTCATAGCTGCTTGGCCCGCCTGTGGGACTTGGGACTGGCTCTGCTTCCTCTTCGCCCGAATTCCCGGCACCTTTCCTGCTCTAGATTCGACATAGACACAGCTGCCACCATTTGCGCGACACCGCGCGCAGCCTGTCCTCTCTCCCGAGCATTTTACCTGGTTATAGCGGAAAGGATGTCAGCCAGCAGGTTAGGTCTTAGTAGAAGTTGCCTTCGTTTAGAGACAACATAATCTTTTGAGTCGCACCTTTGCCGCACAACAGGCATTACAGGCATTCCTGAGTCTAGCGGGCCTTCGACGGCTATGATCATCATTCTTAGTGTTTTTGCCGAGGCTGAGAAGCATGTCAGGACGCAACGGCTTCCAACGAATGTCAAAGTTCGGTACCTCTGAGATAGCGACTGCATTTTTCTTCGAATGGCACGACAGAAAGAGTGAGGCGCAGATACGGCGAGCGGTGGTTACCGGCGACCTTGCCGATTTGTGCCCGGACCATAGAATATAATTGCAGGCGGCTGATGGTCGAGAGGAGTAGTCCTACCCAGTTGTGGAGAGACCGCTATGCGGAGGGACATACATGACCAGGCATGTGAGCAAGGCTTTGCCTTCTGAGGTTACAATAAGGGGGGCATGTTGGTCCTGTAGGCGATACTGTCTTCATCGGCCTGGATCGCTGACAGTCTCTGACTCTCTGGTAGGCTATCAAGCGACCACTACTACACTACTACGTAATAAGAAGCAGGGACACCAGGGGCGGCATTTCGGGGTAACACCCCTGCTGTCGTTGCATCCATTCGTATCTCGGCTGAGTGTATTGCAAGTGGCTCTTTGCCTAATCCGGAACCAGCCAGATCTTGCGGTGTACCTAGATTGGGGATACGGCGTATTAGGGCATCTACTATGCCTAACATCGCTAGATAGATAGTTGGACGGTCCTGGGAGATAGTTGAAGAGAGGTCACGGAGACATGCTTCATGAGGGATCCCCTTTGCCGAACATGTATCGAGCGTCTAGCCACCAGAGCCTCTCCAAAACACACATCTAGACACATTTTTGCCCCCTACGCATCAGTGTAAGTAGGTACCTTGAGGGTATAAAGTATCAACAGCTCGAATTGCGACAATAGCCCTTCCTTGTAGAAATGGAAGTGACTGGTGAAGAAACTTGTCGTAAGGCGCTATTCATCCAATAGCGCTGCGCTCACTCCATCCAGAAATACACACTCAGGTTGACGCCGAGTCGAATGAATGGTATTTATGGTGACCAGTGTTACATCGTAGATGCCTAGATACTGATTAGTACTATTAACTAAAAAGTCACATCTTTCTGCCTACCACTTCATCCATGCGTAAGGCTCGGGTTTTGGGGGCCGGCATTGGTATTTCCAAAATTAGCTCTCCTATCTACCCACTGGCAACAGGGCCCACGGCGAACCATGAAGGTCAAGCTCAGAAGATAATCAAGAAGTAGCCCTGGTCTTCTGGTCGATTCGAGCAGTTCGGGCCGTCAACAAGTCCATCATTCTGATTCCTGAACCCTCTTGGTTGCCGCACCCGCCATTAGAGGCCAACATAGCGAAGATGGTGGCTTATTCTCAGCTTCTCACTATTTGAGACCGGCAGACTCCTTCCTCATCCGTCTCACTCGTAGAAACTATGACGCAAGACTCTATATGATACGATTTTTCTCCCTCCGTTGCGCCCGGACGTCAGCAGAAGCTACACACTGAACGTAGTCCTGCAGGTGACAGGGGGTCTCTTGACGCTGCTTCTGATCTTACGTGTTCTATACTCAGCTCTTCGTGATCAAAGCCCCGGGGCTGGGACGACGTCATCGTCGTCGTCTCTGCACTAACAAACCTCGTTGGGAGAGTCCTCGTCTTAGTCTCGATTGCCTACGGCGTTCAGTGGCATGCTGTCTATTTGCCTCATATTAAAGACCAACAGCAGGCTGCATACTACGCCTTAATTAACCCTATATTCGGAGTCGTAGCTGTGTGGCTGCTTAAGCGGGCTGTGTTGCCATGCTCATCATCAGTCTGAGTGGGCCACTCAAGCGAGGCGTCTAGGCGTTGTTTCTGTCTTGGCAATGTCCGGCTTTAATTGGTAGTACCAGAGTTGCACATCGGTCGGGTAACCCGACGATCTGGCAGTGTGGTAGTATTAATTTCCCAGTAAACGGTCAGTCAATCAAATCTCCGGTTCGTTGGTTCGGCAAGCTGGCCGACCGTTTGAGTCGGTGGTCACGTTGCGGTTGCATTTATGTATTCCTTGGACAGTGCCGAATACTACTGTATCAATTGTAACCTCGCTTCTTGTTTATATACTTATACTGCCAGACCATACCGTGTGTAAGTTTCAGTAGCTCGTTACGACATCTGAAGTTCTGAACGCCTGAAAATGCGTGTATTTGACTGGGAAATTATTATGTACCTGACAACTGCGCTTATTTTGTCTATGTAACCGGCGGCCGGCCGGTTCATGGGTTTTGACCGACCAGACTGCCCTATGTGCAACTCTGGTCTAAGGTTGGATCGTTGTGTGATATAGGGTTTGCTCGGAATAAACAGGTAGGATTTCGGTGTTATAAGTCGGCAGGGACATACAGCGTTGAAGCCTCCTATTTACGTGCAATAAGGATATTCGCCGTCAACGTAGCTCGTACACCGCCATCATCCATCAACTCGAAATCATCGCATGTCTTAAACGTCTCCAAAACAGCCGCCCTAGCCACATCCCACTTGGCCCCATCCTGCTCGAGCCAGCCGGTAACTGGGACTCCCAGATAACTCCAGATGACATTGGCCAGTCGACCGGCGTCAGGGTAAGTGATATATACCTTCGCTGTCCGTAGCTCGATCTTGTCCTCCGCAAAACCGGCCTGGACCGCGACGCTGCGGAGGTGCGAGCCTAGCCACCACTCGGGCGGGATCTCGCGCAATGGAGGCGCCCCCGTGTCCCGCGTCGCGGCATGTCCAGCGTTCGCGCAGTCGACGTGAGGTAATCGAGCCCAGGCCGTGAACACCGCCGTGCCCCCATCTTTCAAAGTGCGCCGCATTTCCCGCAGCGCCGGGATTCCACCCTCGGGTGTGATGAAGACGACGAAGTTGGCGATGGAGATATCGAACGAGTCATCCGCGAAGGCGAGATGTTGGGCAGGCATGTTTGTGATATTCACAGGCCATCGCTTGCTTTGCGCCGTCTTGCTGAAGCGGTCGAGATAGGTCTGGTCGATATCGTTGGCCTCGATCGTGATATCGTGTGGCGGCGGACCGAGGCTCGATTCCATGATCATCTCCGTCACCTCGCCGGCACCGCAGCCATTGTCGTGGATTCGGGAGCCGGCAGACAGCGGTTTTAGGAGCTCTAAGACCTTTTTCGCTACGTCTTTGGTGGAGTTTGCCGTTACCTCTGCGTACAGGTCGACATTTTTATCGATCGCCTGCTTGGGTTGGAAGGGACCTGGATCCATTGTGGAATTGGATGTTATTTCCGTGTACTCAGTGAACAGGCAGGAAATTAGTATCTTATGATTGACAGCTTGGATTCTTTCATTCCCTGACATTCTATACCAAAAGGTGGCTAGGCCATTCAAGGCTCGAGCTGACTGTTCTTACATACTTAGTAGAGTGACTGACTGGGTTAGCTACCTCTTAAAGGTACCTACGGAATGCTATAATTACCGGTAACCGGGGTGAATCGCGTTCTACCCAGCGCGATGCCAAGGTCGCCGTTGTACGTATTTGCTCACCTACCCACCCTGGGTATACACGAAGCAGACCAGATAGTAGATTGTGACGAATATCTCGCGCTTATTCCTGTTTCTTGTGCTCACTTCCCACGATTTTCTCTAGAGCTGAGTATTCTCGGCCAAGTCCAATATACAGCTTGTTGTGATATCCGGCAAGATGGCCTCAACGGCAATTGAAGAGAAATACGTAATGCGCGAGAATGAAGGCGAGCTCGAACGACTAGCAAGCCACCATGAGATTATTTCACATTACATAGGGGGTCTCGTATTAGCTCCCGTAGACTTGAGCCAGCCAAACCTCCGCATCCTCGACTCCGGGACCGCTGACGGTATGTCTCCTTCCTGGATTAATTATCACCGTGCGCACCATGTGATGATTCCCGTAGGGCCACTAACCATGTATCATAACAGGTCTTTGGCTTCGGGAGTTGGAGTGCTCAACAGCAATCGAAAACCCGCACACGTACATTGGCACAGACATCAACGAAAGCTTCTTCCCTGTCCCACCCCCCCGGAATCTCTCTTTCCACGTCCAATCCATAACGCGGCCCTGGCCCGACAACTGGCACGGCACCTTCGACTACGTCCACCAACGCCTAACCCTCCCCGGCGCCGGTCCTGTTCCCATAGCAACCTGCGTTTCAAACCTCGCCCGCGTTGTCAAACCCGGAGGCTGGCTAGAGCTAATAGAAGCCGACTTCACCGGGGCATCGACCAACGGGCCCGCAGCGAAGCTCTTCGAGAAGCTGATGGCCAAGTTTCTCGACACGATCGGAGTTGGGTTCACGTACGCACGGAGTCTGCCGTCTCTGCTCGAAAACGCGGGTTTGGAGAACGTGCAGCACAAATCATTCGTCATCGAATACGGCGCCGCGTGTCCCGATGAGAGGTTGGGCACTAAGGGCATTTCGCAGTTATTATCTTCGACTGTGGGCATGTTGGCGTTCTTGAAAGGTATTGTAGTATTCCGCGGCATCTCTCCACTACCAAGCCACATAAGGGCTACTTTTTTTCTTTGTAGTGCGAAGACTGACGTGATGTGGTATTGTAGGATTGCCGGACAATGATATAGATGATGAGACTTCACGGTTACCGGAGACCTTCGCCGAGGAGCTCAAGAGTCGGGGGGCTCGCTTCACTATGATTGCAGCTTGGGGTCAACAGCGACAGGATGGCAGTGGTAAGGATTCATAGTTGATCTCATTGGTGATCATAACGGGCTAGATAGATTCAAAGGAGCTGAGTTATCGTATGTATATTCCACCGTTCGTAGGACGAATTGCAAATTAAAATGTGAAATATCTACTCAACCCCACCCGAAATCTAACAAGAACTGTCAAATGCCGTGTCTGGCCCAACCCCCTTGTCAGTAGCCAAGCAGTTACATTCACCGCGATCCATGCGCCGCTCTTAGCCTCACCTCTGTCAGTCATTCGATGGCTTCCTCCCCCAAACACAATGCAGCCGGAAGATATCGCCCGTCTGAGCAAGCTCCTCCTGAGCTCTCGGGATGAGAGTATCAAGCTCCGTGGATGATAGTGACGTGGTAACAGCTAAAGAGGAAGCAACTTAGCACCGTTCGACAGAATAGGTTCGGTGATGACAATCGGATCAACTTACTCCGACCGACTTCAACAAGCCCTTTCATAACCAACTCGATCATCCGAGCACTCTTCTTTGACAATGCATCATTCCTAGAGCTTTTGCCGAGAGGGACGTCAAATACTCTCTCTTCGACACTCTCTAGCCCCTCTTCGGCCAACCACTTGTGTAACTGGGGTGCGTACCCCGTGCTCGTTCCCATGAAAGCGAAGACATCGGACAACAGCTTGAAAAAGTCCTGCATGGCCGGCGTCGGGGAGGCAGAGTGATCAGGCTCGACGAGCTGGATCCAACCTCCAGGCTTCACAAGCCCGATGAGCCCTTGTAAGGCTCCACGTACATCATCCTTTCCCGCCGCAGGCAAGGCCATGCGCTGGTGGACAAGGTCAAAGGTGCCGTTCCATTCAGACGGCCAGGCCTTCGTAATAGATTGCTCGTATAGCTGGACGCCCGGGATCCCAGCCTTGGGGAAGTAAATGCCCGTGATGTCGGTGCCGATGTAAGTCTGTGCATCGCGATTCGACGACGGGCTGCTTTCGCATAGATCCCGTAACCACAAGCCTGATTGATCACATTAAACGACAGTGACTTTAATCGGGAGAAAGTGATGCTGTGGTGGAACGGGAATTTCCCGTTCCCCCGAAAACGAACACGGCCAAGAGGATTGGGGTAAGGTAAGAGTGGTTGTAGTGTTGGATTGCTGGAGTGTAAGAACAGGGGACGACATACCATCCGCTGTTGCGGAGTCCAACACGCGAAGACCAGGGTTTCCCAGGTCGACGGGAGCGAATACCAGTTTCCCGAAACAGTCGCTAATGATCTCTTGACCGAGCTGCAGGCGTTCCAGCTCCTCGGGGTTGCCGTCGAGGAAGTAATGGGTCTGGTTCTTGTCCTCCGCCATCTTTCGAAATACTAGAAATTCTCAATCACAAAGAAGTGGCAAGTATGGTTCGATCACTCAAGTCGATGTGTGCGTGTGTGTGTCCACTGGAAAGGTAGGGGATATAGGTATGCCCATTAGCGTCGAGGGAAAAGGTAGGTATAGATCTTACATGACCGCATTAGGCTATCGGCAAGCTTCTGAGTCTCCGGCGGGCTCAGTGGTCGGATTCCCGCACGACATGGGATGCGATGGTATGCCTATTGGTGTTTCTATTTCTGTCCACCCCCCGGAGGCCCCCCCGGCCTTTCCTCTTCTTGTTCTGCCTGTCTCCCGCCTTCGCCTTCGGTCTCTCCCCCCTTGCCGTTGAATTCCGAATGAATACATCCGCAACCATCACGGCAGCCAGCCTTGTCCTTTGCAAAACTTCTCCAACAACCCTTATCTTCAGGCCGACCAGTATATTATCCACTTTGTGCTGCCGTTGTAACTCTTGCTTTCACCTCTAGGCTCCGAGGCACAGCGCAGCGCTCTGACTATTGGGTACCTTCACGTCTCCATCAGTCCACAATGCCTGAAATCCTGAAGCGAGCCACGTTCGAGGCGACCAACAGCCACCAATTGTCAATCGTGATAGTGCCGATTATAACAGGAGCTCTCGCGACGGTGTGCGTCGCGTTAAGGTTTAGGGCGAGGTACCTCCAGAGGGTGAAATGTCTTTTCGATGACTGGCTGGCTCTGGTTGCATTGGTGAGCACCACCTCCGGTTTGCAAATTCATACGATGGCATCTCGGACTAACTTGCATATAGATTTTAACATGGATCTTCCAAGGGGTGAACCTTGCGGCGGTATTCGCTGGTGGTGCCGGTCTCCCAATTGAGACCGTCCTTGCTATCGACCCGACGGCCGTCACGACGTATTTGAAAGTAAGTCGCGCGTTCTTGAGTTTTGATTTGCAATAGTACCCAGACTCGGGAAGAGCCAGGCTGATGTCTTGGCACCGCAAAGATCATCCTAGCCAACTTCAGTCTTTGGGTCGTCACAGTCAGTGTGGTGCAGCTGTCCATCTTGTTCTTCTACATCCGCATCTTCAGCGTCAATAAGGTCTTTGCCTGGTTATCCTACATCATGGTGGTGCTCGTGGCGGCGTTCGCCATCGCAGGGCTCTTTTCAGAGATCTTCTCATGCGTGCCCGTCAGCAAGAGCTGGGACCCGATGGAGAGCGGCACCTGCGTGAACGGCAAGAGCTACTGCTCAGCCATTGGCATCATCCACGTTGTCTTCGATCTCGCCATCGTGACGATCCCGCTGCCGTTCCTCTGGCGTCTGAAGATTTCCATGGGCAAGAAGTTCATACTTTCAGTGCTTCTATGTTTGGGACTTGTGTAAGTTCACTCCATTCCGGATCCTATTACACTGTCAATGAGAGCTCACACATAAACATGAATACAGCGCCACAATCATCTCGCTTCTCAAGATCGTTTGCCTCTTCGACCTTACCGGCATTCCCCAGGCCGATGTTACGGATTATCTCTGGCTCACTATTCTCTTCCAAACCGTCGAGCTCCCCATTGGAATCATATGCTGCTGCGTTCCTAGCCTGAAGCCAGTGATGGGTGAAATTGCGGCTCCCTTCAACTCCATCGCGAGTCGTCTCCTCTCCTTCAGTCGGAAAACTGACAGCCAGGCCAGCAGTAATGTGTATGCATCCTGGTCGAAGTCTGGAGACACCGGCACGGATTCCAAGGCTCAGTTCGTTCGTCTCGACTCGAGTTTCGCACACGTCGGGAGAGAAGGGGTCCAGCACGATGCGTCCGCCCAGGCGGAGGGGTACGAACTCTCACGTCCCAGCGATAGTAAACCCAGAGATTCCAATGCCATCAATGTGTCTCAGACTTATGCCATCACGAGGCAGTAGGTCGAAGCCCAGAAGAGAGGGGAGGTATTGGAGCAGTGAAAGAAACGTTCGTGTATGTTAGTTCATGTGGTGGAATATTTAATCTCAGGTTGTTAGTGGAAGATATCATGTCACGACAGCAGTTTTCAATATATGTACCTAAATTTCAATGATTTAAATCTGTTCCCGAAGCTCCGTTAGAAGATATGGTCCTCCCGACACCCGTGAGCACCCACGATGCTCGTAAGATTCATGATCGTTATCGCGGGCATCACCATCGCAAATCTCGATCTGGGTCGCAGTCGCAGCTGCAACGCTGCCTGCAGTCACGGTAAATGGATCTGGATAGAGAGCTACGCAGAGCCCACGTTTGCTTGGTGACTGCTACGGTGACATTGGACGCGATAATAATAATGATGGCTCGACATAATGACTGCCGGCATCCCCCACTGGACTGGTAGGTTAGGTCACCCACGGTTGCAACTTTAGCACCAACGGGTGCTCCTACAGTCGCCATAGTGCTCTCGGTTAGGTAGAATGCCTGCTGAAGAAAACCAAAGCCCCCGACCATACAGGTAAACCCTGAAGAAGCACTCTAGGCGGTGGTTTTAGGTGCCTCGCCCACTATAAATGTAGTGACTCTAGCGGGTCGTTCCGCTATAAATACAGTGGGCTAGAAGTGCTGGGGTAGGCTATATTGCGAAGCTTGGCCGTCGCAAAAGCAACGAAGTCCCTCTGAGGATCTTGATTCCCGGTACATCTCACTTATCTTCCTAAAACCAACATCCTTTGCACTCAATAAATAGGCAAAAGCAAGGGAACCCTTCAAGTCAAACGCATGGCATTGCGAGTATAAGGTCAGAATATTTGACTACCTCTTATGGAACTCATAGTCTTTTTGTGAATGAGTAGGTCTTGATGTCCTCTGTGCTTCTTACGATATACTACCTGCTTGGCTCAACTACTTGCACCCCCTCTATTTCTTCGCCACGGCGACAACCGCGCGCATCTCCATGATGGTTTCGCCGTTAGGGCCAGCGGTAATACCCTTACCGCTCTTCAGCTGCTCAACGATGTCATTGATAGCCTCGTCCCAGTGATCCTCATCATGCTGAGACCATCCGGTGGGGAGGGTGCCCAAGTAACTCCAAGCAAGCTGCGCCCACCGTTTCAAACCACCCTGGGGCACCTTCAAGTGAGCGGTGGTCTCGGTGCAGCTGATTTTCTCGTCCGTAAAGCCGCCGGCTTTGAGCGCGTCTCTTAAGTTCGATTCCTTGTAGTCCTCCAGGGGAAGAAGGGTGGGCATCGGTCCGTCCCTGCCACGCGTCTGCCAGTGAGCGTGCTGCAGGGCGTCGACATGGGGCATGAAGACCCAAATGGTGGCGATGGCGGTGCCGCCGGGTTGCAGGGTTCGGTATATCTGGCGCGCGGCTTCGTCGTGATCCCCGAGACAATGAAAGGCAAAGCTCGTAATGGACTGGGTGAACTTGTTGTCTTCAAATGTTAGGGCTTGGGCAGACATGACAGCCGTCGTGACGGGCCAATCCTTGGACTTGGCCAGGCTCTCGACACCTTGAACAAACTGTGGGTTGACATCGGTCGCGTGGATGTGGATGCCTGATGGTGGGTTAGCGGCCATGATGGACTCGGTCACGGCGCCGGAACCGCAGGCATTGTCGTGGATGACGTCGCCGGTCTTGAACGGGGGAATCAGGCTGAGGCAATAGTTGATTGCCGTCTCGCTGACATCGCCCTGAAGCTCGGCGAGATGCTCGGCTTGGTACTGAGTGATCTGCTTCGGAACAAACGCCATGTTTGGGGACTGTGAAGGGAAATCAAACGAGAGATTCGAGGCTGCAATTGACGACGGCTGCTGTCTTGGAGAGAACAAGAACGATGAGATCCTCTAAAGTTTGAGGATTTGCTTTCTGTTTATTGATCTTTCCTTCCTTGAAGATAAATATAGACGTTTCTCGTATCGAGAGCCCCAGGAAGGCGAGGAAGATGAGTTGACCTAATGAATCATATGGGCAGCCGACGCAGTTCCGCCGGTTTCTGTTGTTTCCTCCCTGCGTCCCTTGTTCAACGGCTGCCGGCTGACCTGCGGGGTAGGTTGGGAGAAAGAGGGCATCCATGTCAGAGGCGGCTCTTAGTATTTTGCAAGGCAGTAAGCTGCTGGGTGAGTACCACGCACCACCAACTGTCAATTGCTTCTTTTTCGGGCTCGGTAGGCCAAAAGTACTCCCCAATGATGGTTCGGTATATTGGATGTAACCCTGGGGGGCTTAGTCGGCAACATAACAGCCAGTCGGTCCTACTGTTGCCTACGCCGTGCTCCTACTGGCGCTACTATACTTGGACACTGCCACTCTCCGCCTTCCGGGCATGTCATCTTTCAGATTCCGGCTTCGCTTTCTCTACGTCTTACTTATACTGAAAGCCCACCACTTGCATGCCTTATTTGCCGCACGTACTCAGTACCTAGGTATACTACCTACCACCTAGGTATTCAAACCAGGGCCTCAAGCCTTACAGCAAGGTGTATCAGTAAAACTAAAACGTCCAGTTCAGTAACGTACTACTCTTAAGCGATATATGTCTTTGTCTAAAGCTCGGTCTCCTGGCGGTAAATTCGTGACAATCAGGCGAAAAAAGCCTGTTTTGTCGTTAAAAGATTTGTCATTTATGTTTCCTCAAGTAACAGCCCCCAATGATGCCAGGTGACAGAGAACCAGTGTGATACATGCGGCCCATTCACCAAGATTACTTCTTCAACGGACCAGGTGGCAGGCTCCGAGCTATCCCACAGCCCGCGAAAGACCCCATGCTCATGGCGTTTGGGATGTTTCTCAGTGGCGAGCAGCAGTCTCCAGCAGCGAACACGCCCTCAACACTCGTGGAGTTGAACGGTGGCGTGACCTTGATACCAATCCCCGGAATCATCTCGCACCCCAGCTGCTCCGGTATCGACCCTGAGACCTCAATGTCTGGTTTATGGACTAGAAATGCTAGCGACTGCTTCTCGCCGGTGTCGAATTCTATCACAATGTCCGTCCCGTCAGACGGTTTGGCCAGGGATTTGATCCGCCGGGAATCGATGCTCAGCCTGTCTTCTATGACACCAGAAAGAGCTTTCTCTACTTGAGCGTCGCCGTTGGTGTAGAGTGTAACGCTATCAACGTACTTGAGCGCATCGCGGGCATTGATGATTGCGTGCTGTGGGTGGGCGAGAACCCCCATTGCCAAGAGTCCTGCCACTGGTGACCCTTTCTTGTCATTGCCGAAACAGAACATGCAATGGTAGCTGATGGTCCGCCTGAGTTAGCAAAGGATGGCCACTTGCTTGTGCGCGTGAGGGAAACTCACATCAACGAGCCATAGTTCTCGGCGTATCCATCAATGTCGGGGTACTTCTCCTCCACGCCCGTCGCCAGCAGGACTCTCCGGCCAGTCCATTTGGACTCGGCTACATCAACAACCTCGAAGTTGCCACCCGAGTTTTTGGATATAGTCGTAGCCTTATGAGATACGAAATCTACCAAACCCGACTTTTCGAGATCGGCGATTGAGCTAGCTCTGAAGGCTTGAGGGTCTTGGCCTTCCCAGCCGTTTGTAAGGCGTACTTTATCCGAGGCCGCGTCCCGTGGCTTGCCGGAGTCAAGGATGAGACAGGTGTGAAAGGCGCGGTAGAGTGTGAGGGCAGCCGAGATGCCTGCGTGGCTGCCACCGATGATGATCACGTCATAAGTCTTAGGCATTTGGATTAATGGGCGTGCTCTGTTCTATGCAGGCACTCAGAGAATTATTCATGCTGGAGCAGGAAGAGAACAACAGACTGGGTATCGAGAAAGGCTTAGATCAGTTCCCGACGTCTGACACACATCGCAAGACTAGCTCACATCACATGTTCAAGTGCCCTCGGGCTCCGGCCTTTTCGGGCTTCTCACCATCTCGATTGAAATAACTATAATCCTCCGAGTAAATATAAAAATAAATGATGATTAAAGTCGTACTTTTCTTTCCGTATTATCTGACAAATCACCACACTTGCACACACATCCGAAACGACAGCAGCAATGGCGTCGAACGTGTTCGACGCTCTGATCATCGGCGGAGGCATCTCCGGGCTAGCCGCCGCCCTCACGCTTGCGCGGCAGCAGCACACGGCGGTGGTACTAGACTCCGAGGAGTACCGCAACGCACCAAGTCCATACATGCACAACGTCCTGACTTGGGACCACAAAGATCCGCAAGCCTTCCGGACAGCAGCGAAGGATAACATCCTCGCCACATACACGACGATCCAGTTCCAGAAAGCCGAGGTCGACACCATCAAGGAGACGACGACGGAAAACGGCCGGCAGGAGTTTGTAGCGACCGCCAAGGACGGCGCTTCGTGGACCGGGAGGAAAGTGATTCTAGCTGTCGGGGTCCGCGACATCTTCCCACAAATCCCGGGTTACGCGGAGTGTTGGGCAAAGGGAATGTGAGTGTCCTCGAGCGAAGTGCACATGTACTCGCACGAGAAACTAGGAGCTGATACTTGCTGCGCTACGCTACAGTTACCACTGCTTCTTCTGCAAGGGCTACGAAGCCCGGGGAGCCAAATCTGCCGGCATCTTAGCAGTTCCCGATATGTCGAGCGCCCCTGCAATCCTCCATGCCGCCCGCACGGCACTTCGATTCACCGAGCGCATTAATGTCTATACCCACGGCTCGAAGGAGTTGGGCGACGCAGTCATACAGGCACAGGGTAACAAGGTGATCTTCAAAGTAGATAACCGAAAGATTGAGCGGTTTGAAAAGGGTCCCGGGTTCGCTGACATTATCATTCACTTTGAGGGGGGAGAGAGCGTTACGGAGGGATTCATGGGCCACAAGCCGCCTACGGAGCCCAAGGGGAATTTTCACGAGCAACTGGGGCTGGAGATGAATGCCATGATGGATCCCGTTGTCAAGCCGATGTTCCTAGAGACATCTAGGAAGGGCGTATTCGCCTGCGGCGACTCTGCGTCGGCAATCAAGATCATTCCGCAGTCTCTCTTCGCCGGCTCGGCAGCTGCTGCGGCTGTCTGCGCACAGATCCAGGCCGAGGATGTGGACCAGGCCTGCGTCTTTTGAGGGAGGTGAGGGTGCTTATAGGTGAGCAACGATGTCCTGGGATTGGTCACAGGCGCTGTTGTCGACTCTAATATATCCGGGATGCTATATGTTGTCCTGGTGCTTGTGGCGGAAGTTGGAGCAGAATCAATATAATGAAACCCATAAGGAGGTACCAATACAACACAATGCTTTTCTAGGACGTGCTCTATCGTCCTTCGAAAAGAGAACACATACTATGCGTTTCTGGGAATCCTTTTGTTTACCGAGTATAACTCTGCTTGTCACGTATCTCTTGCATGAGTGCTCGGGATCCGAGACGCCAACATCCCCCGGCATCCGGATACTCCACCATACCACTCTCTCAGGCTCCGAACCCTCTCGCGTGTGATCGCGTCTGCCTCGACACTCATCGCGGGATCCACCATACCCATGCCCAGCAGCCTTCGCTAGCAACTTGCAAGGATTCCGCCGACCTACGGCGGATCCTAGCGGTTGACAGCCCTCCAAGGCCTTTCAGGGTTCTGTTTTTAGAGTGCTGAGCCCCCTGTTCAATTAGATACTTAAGTACCTGACGAATGGACCACACATGAGATGAGATATTAGATCGTTCTCGCTAGTTCTCGCTAGTTCTCGCTAGATAGACTAGTCCACGCCATGCCGTCGTCGTCGTCCAGCGAAACGCGGCCACTTCCCGTGTCGACACCACCGACATCCACGCCATCGTCAGCTCTCGACGTCGGGGAAACCGAGAAGGTTTCTCTACCTAACGAGGCCGATGAACCTGTGGTGAAGAAACACAAAGGGCTTGGGTTCTGGCTGATCCTCCTGTCCTGCTGCGTGATAGACTTCTCGACAGCTCTCGATGCCACAATTATCACGACGGCCCTTCCCAAGATCACGATTGAGCTTGACGGCCAACGCGAGTATGTCTGGCTCGCCAATACCTATGTCTTTTCGTCGACGGCCGTCATGCCGTTCGTCGGCCAGACGTCCAACATCTTCGGTCGGCGCATACCCATGATCATATCAGTCGTCCTCTTCGCGATAGGAAATGCGCTCGCGGGTTCTTCCGTCAACGCTGCCATGCTAATCGGCGCGAGGACTGTGACTGGGCTGGGAGGCGGTGGGATCTTCGTGCTCAACGATCTCATCATCAGCGACTTGGTCCCCGTGCGAGAACGCGCCAAGTATCTTGGCCTCCGCATTATGATAGCGACGATCGCGACGGTCATCGGCCCCGTATTAGGCGGTCTATTGACCCAGGTCTCCTGGAGATGGGTCTTTTACATCAACCTGCCCTTTTCAGGCATCGCGCTTCTCGTCATGATTCCCTTTATGAGGCTGAAGCACAAGAGGGAGCCAACGTGGGCGCGGGCGTTGGCACGCGTCGACTTTCTCGGAAACACTATATTCATCGGTTCGATTGTGTCCGTCTTGTTCGCGTTGATCAACGGCGGGACGACCTACCCTTGGTCCTCTCCGCATATCCTTGTTCCGCTCATTGTCGGATTCGCTGGCTGGGCGGTCTTCCATGTCCACCAGGCCTCGTCGATTTGCAAGGAACCCAGTGTGCCGCCTTTGATCTTCGGGAACCGGACGTCCGTCATCTGCCTCATTCTAACGTTTCTGTCGAACGCGCTGCTGGAATGGGTTGTGTATTTCCTCCCAATTTACTTCCAGGCCCTCAAGGGCACGACTCCCTTGGAATCCGGAGTGGACGTCCTCCCGTTCAGCTTGATATACGTACCGTTGGCCGTCATCACGGGCGGTCTGCTGACCAAATTCGGCAAGTTCAAGCCGATTCACTGGGTCGGGTTCGCAGCGACTTCTATAGGTTGTGGCTTACTCTCGATTCTGTATCATAACTCGCCCACCGTTGCCTGGGTGTTTTACCAGGTTATTTTGTCCATCGGGGCTGGTTGCACTTTGATCAGTATCCTCCCCGTCATACAAGCATCTCTGCCAGAGTCATACGCCGCCACTGCCACTGGCACATTCAACTTTGTCCGCAACTTCGGTTTCATTTGGGGCATCACCTTACCCTCGATCATCTTCACCGCAAAGGTGGACCAGAACTTGCATCTAATTCAGAGCGCCGAGGTCCGGCAGCTGCTTTCGAACGGCGCAGCATACGGCTATGCTGGAACCGGTGCTATCGGTAAACTCTCGCCCGAGATTCAGACACAGGTTTACCATACGTACTCCGCGGCTTTATCGACCTTGTGGCAAGTGGCAGCCGGACTAGGTGCCCTTTCGTTCCTGCTGGTATTTGGAGAGAAAAGCTTGGAGCTGAGAATGGGCTTGGAGACGGAATTTGGGATGGAGGAAGAGAAGGGCAAGGATTCTACCGAAGCGAGCGAGGTGGCTGCATGAGAGGTCTGTAGATTATAATATCGGTCCGATGGGAAATGGTGTAAGCCTATTATTAGAATATACATAGCCAATAAGGAAATTTATACATGAGGTCTTGATTGAGCGCACAGCTTCATGTGACAAAAGAAGAAAAAAAAAACATTCTCGTTTTGCAACCCTTCAAACACCTATCTACTAAGTAAGTATGAAGATGTGAGGAGTATCTGGGGATGCAGATCGTAGGAATCGAACACATTTTCGGCGTTCGGCGCCCGATAGCGCCACCCCCCTAGCAAGGATTACGTTGTGCCTAAGAACCTACCTACAAGTACGGCGCATTCCTTTTTTCTTACGGCTGGGATTCTTTGACCTCAAATCATCCAGCCACATACCAAAAAATCCTCAGCATGATGGCGAGCCACGATAAGTATCAGGAAGCACCAGTGCCGAAGCCAAGAAGAAGGGCAGGGCCTCTGGTAGCGGCAGTCTGCGCTCTGAGCATGGTATACTCGCTTTTTATCAAGCCTACAATGAAGACGACATGGCCGGAAATAAGTACTGAAAAGTATGATCCTTTTCAACTAGTACCCTTTACTGGTAAGCGCTACTGTTCCCAGTGGATAGTCGATTTCGTTGTAGACACTGACCGACGTAATCAGATGGGCATATTGATTTTCCGATATGGATCAGAGCGTTTTATCAAAATCGCATATACCAGGATAACTTCACATCTGATGATGCCCTCTTCGGCCAGGTTGATTTCCCCAGGCTCAGGGCTGGCAAGCTTGGAACCGCGTTATGGAGTGTATATGTTGAATGGTATGATTGTAGCCATTAATCTCCAGCTCCATATTACCGGCTAGATAGTGTCTTGGCCTGACCATTTGATAGTCCCGACAACACGGCCGATATTTCTGATGAGGCGTACTACGAGATAACCCACGATACAATCCAACAAATTGACCTGGTCTACCGCCTGATAAAGGAATATCCCGACTATCTTGAGCACGCATACAGCGTGGCAGACGTCGACAGAATCTTTAGAGCAAACGGGCCCTCCAAGATCTCATCGCTGATGGGAATTGAGGGTTTGCATCAGATAGGCAACAGCGCGAGTATACTCCGCATGTATCACACGTTGGGCGTCCGATATGCCACACTCACGCACACCTGTCACAACAAGTACGCCGACAGCGAAGAGCCTGCTCAACCATTGCACGGCGGACTTTCTGAAGCCGGGAAGGCCATGGTGGTTGAGATGAACCGGCTAGGCATGATTGTTGACCTTTCACATACCAGCTTCGATACTCAACGGGATGCGTTAAACATCTCTCGCGCGCCCGTCATCTTCTCGCACTCGAACGCATATAGCCTATACAACCATACGAGAAATGTGCCAGACGACATCCTCGAACTACTCAGGCAGAATCAAGGGGTCGTTATGGCCACTTTCTATCCCCAGTTTCTCGCAAACGATAGTTCTAAAGCAACTTTAACGCAGGTGGCAGACCATATACAATATATCGGCGAGAAAATAGGGTATAAGCATGTAGGCGTCGGCTCTGACTTTGACGGTATGTCATCGGGGCCGTCCGGATTGGAGGATGTCTCCAAGTATCCTGATCTTGTGGCGGAACTCCAAAGGAGAGGCGTGCAGGAAGCCGATCTGCTCGGCATCATGGGTCGAAACTTTATGCGTGTGCTGCAAGCTGTTGAGGATGTCGCCCTCTCCAAGAAGCACGAGCGGCCACTAGAGGATGACATAAAACCATTCTTTGGTATCGCGACGGCCACCCGGCGCGGCTGAGCAGCCATTCATTCAGAACGGTGGAACTATAGTCACACCCTTATAGAACTCGTTAAACCATCACTATACCCAAGTCTCGACGATTCTAAGAATTAAGAGCTTCATTCTAGCGTCGTTCTATCTAAACCCTTTATCACCAGTGCACGCACGCTTAAACAGGGGGGATAGAAATATACGCTCTTACGAACGGTCGCATAAGGGGGAAAGGTGAGAAGGCTCCCTCGCCGACTCGAAGCTTGAGCACCGAGTCGCCCACAAACTGCAGACTCCACCACATGAAGAAGAACACCCACACATACCCCAGCAGCCGGGCTAATCTTTGCAATCGGCTCCCTATGACGTGTCGCCCACACCATATCATGAAGTCCTCAAACGTTATCGCCGCAGCTTGTAAAATAAAGAACTTGAAAAGGCCGGAAGAACATTCCCAGTCGCCGATATTAGCGGGGCGCGGGAGGTAGAGGAGCCCCAGAGCGTGAAAGGTGCCGGAGATGAAGAAGGCGATGTAGAGCTTGGTGTAGGATGATCGGTTACTGCCAGGTGGAATGTGCAAAAAATTGGCGATTGCGTTCGAGTATGATGTGAACAGCTTTAAAATGCACACCAGTTTAGTCGACCACTTCCAATTCTTGGGGACGGGGTTGCGCGCCGGAAGGGATGAGAGGACGGATGGATGCACTTACATATCGAAGTTGCTGATGCCAGAACGAACCCCAGAATAGGCGTATCCTTCGTAAGTCGTCGAAGCTTCCGAAGCTCGGTGCCCAGTCCTTGGACATGTCAGTCGATGGCTAAGTAGATGGAGCAGAATGAAAGGGAGCTCGCCTGTGGAGTGCTGAACCGGAGTAGCACAGCAAAGAAAGCCCCCTGAGCATATTGCATGCTCAACATAAAGTACGGCAGCATTCCGATCGAGAAAGTCTTCAGCAGGCTCCAATACCAACTCGAATGGTAAACACTGAGATATTTACTGTTCAGGTTGCCTACAATCCCGTCTGGACTGGTGAAGTTCACCCTCTGGTGTATTTCGTAGCAGAGATCCGCGCAGCACAGAAACCAGCAGAATCTCAACACTTGCGTCATCAAGAAGTGGGAGCGGCTCACGATGGGCTGCTGCGGTATGTTCTTGACCTGATGGCTCCATCTAATACCTCGCTGGTTAAACATGAGGACCAATGCCCACCATGTCTTTTTCGCACCGAAGGCCGCATATCCCACCGCTTCGGCGGGCTGACGGTCGATTCTCCAAAACCGACTTTCCGTGTTCTTTCCCCCTGAGACGCATAGTTTCGCTATCGTTGGCAAATAAATCGACCAGGCTAGGGAGGCGGGCTGTGCGAGATCAAAGTTGTTCGTAAAATGGGGGTGCAGATTGCAGTATACAGCTAAGATCGCGATTATGAAAATGAAGCCGATTCGTAGGCCCCTATAAGGCGGTGAGGCAAGTGCAAGTATCTGAACAAGAAACAGTAGTAGATGGGGAACGATTGATGCATCTGGGATCTTGAGCGTGTCGTTGGCAAGACGCTCATCGTTGACGACGTTGGTGTTCATCTTGAGCCTGATCCGAAAATAGCACCCGAATGTACTATCTAGTTAGAAGCGGAGGCTCGAGATGAGACTGCTCGCACTCAGTCGATCGCATGCACTGCTACTCTACCTATGCAGCGATTTAGTTTCGACTCCCAATGCAAAAATGATATTGGAGATAATTGGGGTTCGGCATCCGAACCTTATGGAGGGCCGAGAGTTTCGGCTGCCTCCGGCCGATAACTCCGGCTGCATCCTAGATCACCACCGTCCCTCAATACCGGCGTCGCGTAATTTCAGCTCGGGTCAGCACAAGCCGTTCGAGAGCCTGCATGACGGTGTATTGTTATGACATTTTGATATGTGCTTGGGTGCCAAGGCCGCCGTGGAAATGTCAATTCTGGAGATCCCAGCAGACTGGATGTCAGGATTGACCTTCGTAGTCGCCGTCTCCTGCATTATCCTGATCTTTACGCCGAAAACAGAGCCGATATACGGTCGTTTCAAGAGGTTCCGATCCGCGTGGCTTGGAGATACGCCAATTCACGAAGTCATTGAAAATGCGTATCATGAAGTCGGTCGAAGACAATCAACGTACCCATCACGACGTGTGTGGCTAACCATGCGTAGGTCCGCGACAAAGAGCCCTTCGTCGTATCTTGGTGGGCCAAGGACTATCTCATACTCCCGTCAAAGTATCTCAAAGATATTAAGCATGGTGGCTGGAGCCAGCTCAGTTTCTATCAGAATATCAGCGATGTACCTATTCCCTTGTCCAACACTCCATGAGCACGGCTAATTTGATAGGCATTCAATCTGCACGTTAGTGTGGGCGACCTATATTCCGCTCCATCTGCTCAGCGGATGCCAACAATTGTTCAAAAGGGACTCAATCCACACCTAGGTACTGAGCTTCATACAGCTTTTATATCGTCCTGCCGAAATCTAAATCTAACACGGCGCGCACAGCGCAGATTACACCGCTCATCGTAGAAGAGATAGACTTGGCATTTCATAGCATAACCAAGTCATCCTCGGAGTGGCAAGAAGTCACGGCGATGCCATTCTTCTCTGAAGTAGCTCATAGGGTGGCGGTGCGGTTCCTCATTGGCAAGGAGTTATGCCGCAACGAAGTGTTCATCAAACGATCTATGAGCATGCTGCAGTCGTTGTTCGTCTCGGCGTTATTAACGGTCAAGTTGCCATTGGGACGCTGTCGAGGGTTTTTCGCTCATCCGATAAGCTTATTCCATCAATGGCGACTATGGCAATGCACAAACATGTTGCTCCCGGTTATCAAGTCACGTATCGAGAACAATAAAGCGGCCAGTAATACAGAACCGGAGTTGGACTCGATCCAGTGGACACTAGACCTCTTCCCAGAGACGCGTTGCGAATTTGATCGCCACAGGTTCGCGCATGAGCTGCTCCACAACCTCTGGGCCGGGAGCGCCGCTCCCGGCGGTATGATAACGGAGGTACTATACCAGCTTCTCCTCCGTCCAAGGGAGTTCCTGGCAGTCAAGGATGAGGTGGAGAGGAGCCACGCAGAGTATGATTGGTCCGAGAGGATGATCAACGCCCTTTCGTTGCTCGACAGTTTCATCCGTGAAACGAATCGTCTTTTCCCCACAGGCTCAGGTACGTTCCATTTATATGATGAGAAGCCCAAAGACCAATATAACGCCTAGTTACCGCCGCACGAACGGTTCTCGAGCAGCCATTCCAGTTCTCAGACGGGCTAACGCTGCCCATCGGGACACGAATCGGGTTCCCAGGCAAGGCAATCCAGGGCGCCTACACGGAACTTGTAGAGCCAGAGACATTCAATGGGCGTCGGTTCCTTACTCCGAAGACTAATAGGGAACCGTCGGACAGTGCAGCACTTCCGGACCAAAAGCGCTGGGCTGCGTCATCAGTCGACTTCTCGAACCTGGCGTGAGTACTTCCCTACTCTTAGTTGGCCGACGGCATACGAATCACTAAAAACACTTATCTTCACAGTTGGGGTTACGGCAATCATGTCTGTCCGGGGCGGTTCTTCGCAGTGAGGTTGGTTAAGCTGGTGGTAGCAAGCCTCGTGCTCAACTACGAGGTGAAGTGGAATAGAGATGAAGATGGTAGCCCGCCGAGGGTCAATATCGAGGGGCAGTTCGTGCCTAACATGTCACAGACAATCCTCTTGAAGAGGCGGAGAGGGAATGTTTGAGCAGAGATGCGAAATCAGCTGGAAACTCGCCACTGCGTAGCACCGGGAGATCGGACTCTGTTGTTCGTCTCACGGAGGTCGCGAGAGGTCTTGGGAAGATGGAGATAGCCGGAAGCAAGCACTGTAGGGGCAGTTAGATATAGGTAAAAATTGACATGCTATAAAGTCTCTGAAGAGTAGGATCCTCCGTAGAGGTCTACGGAGAAAGAGGGGGTAGATGAGCTGAACGGTACCGAGTAAGTTCACCTGTACGGTGGGGCACTAAACCTACCTAATAAGCAGAAGGTAGATGACCTGAACGTAACCACTAAAGTTCACCTGTACGGACAGGGGTGCTCAGCCAATAAAACTTCAGTACTTAGTTTAATAAAGTGGGTAAAACAATTCTAAAAATAAAGCGGACCCGTTCAGATGAGAGGTACATAGGTACATATTTTTGAATAGGTATGTACCTAAGTATACACCCCTCAAAATGTGAATTTTTACTACCCCGCAAAAAATGGAACCAAAAAGAAAAAATAAATGTGAAGGCATAACCATAATGACCATTTTTGAAGTTAACCACCAATACCAATTATGTCAATATGGATAGTATTGAAAATAATGTTTACCATGACCAAGTCGTTCGAGCCATCGAAGATCAAGAAAACAGTATTCCAATTGCCGCAAAAGATACAATTCTATCTCGGCAAAGAGAAATTTTAGTACGTGAACCTTACCGCTTTGTGAGCATATGTTAAGCACTTGCCAAGCGCATATTAAGTTAGAGTTCTAATTATGGAATAATAGAATCCCTATGAAATTACAGATATCAAATCTCCTGCTATTTTATTATCAGGAGAATATAACCAGGATCAGTCAGATGCACTATGGACTCATAATATAATTTATGTACCCGAGTTACCATATTGGCCAACAACTTGGGATGATGGTATGACATATGTTATACCAACTTACCAGAAAAATGCAGCAGAAATTCATGGTTTACGAAAATCGGTATGTACTTTGAAAACATTTCGGAAGTGCTGTACAAGTGCTTATCACTTAAGTGTCTTTAGATGGGCTTTACTACTCATATCACAGTTAGTCAACGAGAAGGCAGTTCATCATATTTAGGAAATATTCCTATATTGCGAACAGTTGCTAAGTGTAGTGGT
>MU279902.1:0-53095 GCA_022385655.1 Xylaria intraflava | reverse complement strand
GCTGAACGGATCGCCAGCGGTCCGGTAGGGGTCCGTTCCTGGGCGCGACCTAGATGCACGTGACCCCCGTACGGCCTATACAGCGTATATGACACATGACCTGGTGTTAACTCGAATACCCAGTGCTAATCGGTAGTTTTACGAGCTAACATCTGGCCTGACCAGGTACAATTGTGCTTGGCTGTAGAAGAACGGCGTACACCATGCCCTTCTTGTGGTCGCTCTGCGTCCCGGTGACACACAATTGTATACGTGGTATATTGACCCCGTACCATGCCCCGGGCCTGTCGACGAGCTATTGCGAACCCGTTTTGACCTGCGAACGTCTGTAAAGAGTCATAAAGCGTTCGCATATCCTCACATGGCTCACCACCTCCGGGGCCACCTTCAGGTGGGTTCGGAATAGGTGGCATCGCGTGATGTGTCGAAGAGGGCGTGATAGTAAACGTACCTAGTAGGTATGTAGGTAGCTGGGCTAGGTGGGGGCGCATCGGCTGTATATGGTAGATGGTAGTTATTAAAAATCAAAGGAATCAACTGACCACCAGCTGCCAAAAATTTCGGCAGCTGATTTCGGACCAATGGTGCCCGGATAGTGGATGTATGGTGCCCGGATAGCAAAGCTCATCTGCATGTCACTGTGCCCGTGGGCGCATCGTATTCCCCTAGCGAAGGTACACAATCTCATCTATCTCATGACCGCATGGATTCGCAGCGATATATTCGCGCACGGTGTTAACTGGTCCCGGTAGATTCCAGTATCATGTGCTCCGTTCGTTGGTTCTCGTCTCCTGCGTCATCCCGGGTCAGAGATAAAGACAAGTCGACCGTCGATAAACAGAAATCCCCGTTAGATAATGTCTCGCAAATGCCTCGCCACCTATATGAATTGTATTCGATAGTCCGTATTCCGTACTCGGTAGGCACCTATTGCGTATTGCTGTCTCTCTCTTCAGAACACTGCTCTTCTGAGTCGGCACATTCGCATCTACATTTGCATCAACATCTGCGTTCGTCCGTGCCATGTTTTGAGACCAGGTTCGGCGCGCTTACGTCGCCCTCTGCAACCTTCCCCTCTTCCGTCCTCGAACGCCGACGATATCGGGTTCATCGTTTATTGCACCATATCGGCGTGCGTAATGCGCCCCCATCCCCGATGCAACCGACCCCTGCTTGGATCAGCACGCTCTCTATCTTCTTACAGTGGTCCTGTGAAGACCCGCTCTAGACGATCTTGCCCGTCTCAAGTGTTTGCTATGTTTCAAATTAGGCATGCAGTCCAGCGTCTACAAGTCCAGTCTCGACTAGATACATGGCGCCGCAGCACAGGAACGCGGGCTTTTCAGATTGGGCTGGTGACTAACCATCACCTATGACGATCCGAGTGGCCACACTCGGATGATGACTGAGGCAACGTGTGAACGCGGAGTGTTTGGTAATTCGGTATGTCAGAACAAAGCAACGTTTATGGTCATGAACGGAATAGAAAGGCGCTCTCTTTTTGTTGAACATTACAATGGCGTGCATCCGGAATGCTGGCACTGCAAATAGTCCGAAGACGACGCCATGGCTTTGGCAACACATGACGATACTATCGAGGCGCACGTAGATCGTGTACATGCACAACGTCACAAGTAAATTCCAGGTTCAGCTGTTTTAATTGCTCTCCAGGTCTTTCTTCCGTTGGGATCTACCTACCTATTTCCGGTTACGACTCGACACAGGAAGCATCGTTATATTCGCATGGCAAACCGAACAACCAACACAAAGTGATCAAACCAGTACTCAGTAGGTGCTGAAACAAAGCCTTTGTTCCGGAACCGATACGGACAAAAAGGGCAAGTAACCTTGGCCCATTATATAAAGGAGGGCCGATCGTCAGTGAAACGCGCGTCGATCGCAGAAGCACATCACTGGAACGTTATCGCATGCAGATCAGCCATACGATGCAATCCTCAAAACATTCCAACTCCCGTCACCATAGGCCAAGTGGCCGTGATCATGACCGTGACCGTGTCCGTGACCGTGATCGCTATGAGATCGATTCAAATGACAAGACGAAAGATACCAAGTCCAAGACCGACTTTACGGTAATGGATCTCTTCCGAAGCAGGACAGTCCACCATTCCTCCGCCTCGGGCGCCAAGCCACCGCGACATCACCACAAGTCAAGCGGAAACGCCGTTCCCCACAGCGTGAGCCAGAGAAGCCCCGAAAAGTCATCATCCCATGAACACCGAGGTCGATCAGTTAACAGAAAGCCATGTAGATCAGGATCAGCGAAACCGGAGTCTGCGCCTCCGGCTCCAAACCGGGCCGTCTCCGACGGGACCCGGGGGTATTTCGTACCACCTTACCATCTCGCAGAGCATTTCGCCCAAAGTCACCGTCGGAGCAATCCAACCCGTCCCCTTCCCACTACGCGCAGGCAGCGATCTGACGATCCCGCCGGGGTAATCGTGGGGTTCTACAACTGCGAGCACCTGAACTTCGGCCGGGAGTACCTCACGTCACCCGACATTCACCGTCTCCTGAGCGCGAGCATCGCTTTCTTAGGTGAGTGCCAGCTTAACGATACGCCGCAGGCCCTCCTCCCTAAATGTCCCAACTCGGGATATCGGGGGCTCTCGCTCGAAGGTGAGCACGGCTATCATCTTCACTTCCCCGATTGTTGTGGGGCGCGGCCCTTTAGTAGGACCATCTCGGTCGACTGGGAACGGGTTAAGCGAGTTCATGCGCGCGAGTCCCCCGGCACCGTCTTGCTTGTGGCCGTGGGACTGGGGAAGCCTGGCATGCAATGCTGCTAGGAATGCTCCCGTGTATGGCCGTATTGCTTCTAAATGACGTCTCACATTGGTATTTCAGGTGAGAGCTGGCGTCCGGCGAGTACGAGTGATGAGCAGGCGTAGTTTGTGCAGTACCTAACTAAAGTATGGATAGGTATATAAACACCAATTAATTCTGGTTTGCGTTGAACCTGTATACAACCATTCTT
The DNA here is from genome assembly GCA_022385655.1 of Xylaria intraflava. Taxonomy (NCBI): domain Eukaryota; kingdom Fungi; phylum Ascomycota; class Sordariomycetes; order Xylariales; family Xylariaceae; genus Xylaria; species Xylaria intraflava. The sequence goes on along the minus strand of MU279902.1, from coordinate 50,100 downwards.
ACTCCGGTTTTCTCTTTTATAGAAAGGAAGTGAAGTACAACGAGACCGAGCTTAGAGTATAGTGACGATCCATAAGCACGATGGAGAGAAACGAGCCGTAAGATATCTTACTGGAATACGGAATAGAATATAGATAGAAAACTAATGCGGCATATTCCTCGTATGATGACATGACATCAGACAAGAAAGTACTATAAGACGTACAGCACTTATAGCGTAAGATAGCACAAAGAGACTGAAGAGATGTGCTGCGGATCGCTCAACGAATTGACAATATCAATCCAGCAACCAAGGTCATCAATCAACCGACAAACCCCATCTATCACTGTCTACCGGAAGGGACAGTAATACCTTGCCAGGTATCTTATACCGATTCCAGTCCTGTGAATCGCTGTCTCTCGGACTCGGGCGGCCGGGGTCCCTTGTATACCTACTCGCACATCGGCGCCCCCAATCCGCTTACTCAGACCGGAAGAAACCATTCAGCAGACACAGTTCAGCACCGGAGATATTCCTCCTCCGTCTTCCTCTTCTGGGAACCGCCCTGTAGAATGCCGTAATTTTCAGCCACTCCGAACAGCCCCAAGCCATGATACGATCTGCGCTACAAAGAGGCGCAAGACAGAATCCTTCTATGGGGAAAGAAAGGTAAGAGGAAGCGGTATACCTAGAGGGATAGGACCTCGCCAAAACAATAAGGTGTCTACCGAGGAATCTCCGACGTCGAACCTAGATGGGACGCCCTACGGCGCTTTCCAGTGGAAAAGGCGAAGGCCAGTGGCAACGAATCTGAAACGCCAGCATCGAAAACCTCGCGACAATGCGAATCATGCCCTTCGCGCTTCTGACACGACGCAGCAGGGATCAGGACCCATATCAAGGTTGGTTTGTCAGCCGCCGAACAAACTGCCCAGTTGGTTTGGCGATATCAGGGACTTCACTTACCAAGTCCTCCAAGAGACTGGGGGAAAGGAGGCTGAAACCGATTCCCCCAAAACAGACGATCCTCAACATGATCCCGGCCCAAACAGCAAATTCCGCGTAAGCATGAGAAAGAAGTATGTAGTGATCGAAGACACGATCGACGATACAACTGAATCATCCAGACAAGAACAAGAACCCAGGCGGAAACATTCCCCCCCCCCTCCAAAAAATACCCAGTGGCAAAAGAAAAACTAGCTGAAACCTAAAAGAGATCCTAACCCGTTAACGGGTCTTTCTCGATGACTATTCCGGCCACCACGACGCCAGGCCACCCAGCCAAACTCAACCAGACGGTATAGCCCGGCAACGCCTCGGACGGTCGAACACGTTGGTAGGCCGAAAGTAGGCCGAGCAGGACACGTGGAAAACGCGAAGGGGTGGGTACGGGTTAAGACAAGTCCAGCCGTTTGGGCCTGATGGAGGGGTGGCTCCGGCTATCTCCAGGGCTAGGGCGTACTTTGGTGGCTGTTCGCGATGGTCATGTTGCCGATGTGCATCTTGACGTCGCGTGACAACTCTAACATCTGGGGGACTTGTTCTGCTTTTTGCTCGTGTCGAGCTTGTTGCTGAGACGTTCCCTTTAGGCATTGCTGAGGTAGTTTACTGGAGACATACTTCGTGCTATGGATGTTGCTTCAATTCTGTTCTGCATGGGGTCCTTAATTTGTTGTGGGAAGGATTCCGGCGCAAAGCTGGTTGCGTGGAGAGATCTGGCTTTTCGAAATTGAGAATAACTATTCCAAGGGCTATGTATTGCCGCACCTACCGATGAAAGAAGAGACGTAGCAAGAAAGCCGACAACGTAAATACCAAATAGGCGGCGTCTAAAGCCCGGAACCCATGAGTACCTAAACTATCTACAAAGCGAGAACACGAATCAATGTCACGACCTGCTTTCCACACGCCCCCTCGTAGAAGTAAGAAGTCATCGCAGGGTATTCCCGCGGACAGTTCTATTACGACCATCTAGTCTGGATATCATAAACTCTATCTAAAGTAATTACTATTCTCTAATCTATTCCTACCCATCTCATAACCAACAACGTAACATTCGTAGCCAATGATCCACGCTAGATAGATAGAACCTCACAAATTCACCGGGAACCGCTTCCGCATCTTCGTGCCGAAGATCAACACCAGCAGCGGGATGGGGATAAGCCCGATCGTGATGAACCCGAGGACAGAGGATCCCCAGCCGAGACCCAGCGATCCGAAGAGCGACGGGCCCGCGAGGGGTAGGAAGGCGGCGACGACGCTCCGGAGCACGATGAAGGCCGCGAGCCCGGAGGCCGAGTAGAGAGGGTATGCGTCGATGATGTACGCCTGCGCCGGCAGGTATACGCCGAGGATGGCGACGCCGAAGGGGATTAGGCCCAGGACGGGCGCGATCCAGTGGACTTTGAAGAATGCCGTCCAGCCGTACCAGAAGAAGGTGATCGGGCAGAGGGCGGCTGTTTTTTTTTTAAAGTGTTAGCGGCTTGCGTCCTGGGGAATCATTGGTAGATATGCACAGGGAAGGATTCTCTGAATAAACTCGTGAAAAGGATACGACAAGAATAAAAGCCCCAAAACTCGAATTCAGGGTTTAAGAACGCTTGGAGGATCTGGATGAAATGGTTGGGTCATAAGACGCGCGAGCGGGTGCTTACCATAATACACAACGAGATGCAATCTCATCTCAGGCTCGTAGATGCCGTTGTTCCGCTTCGTCAGGCGCACAATCGTCCTGTCTGAGAGCAGTGAGAAGCTCCATAGGCCAACAATGTAGCCGAGTCCCAGGGATAGGTAGACCAGGCCCGTGAGTTCCGTTGGGAACCCGTACTGGCCTTCGAAAGTCGGGGGGATTGTGTTGAACATTAGGTACACTGGAATCTACTTGTTAACGAAAGCCTCAGAGGAGCGGAAGGGGGGAAATCGCTGCGGTTACCGCCCGTATTAATACACTTACTCGTTCCATAGTTGAAAGCCACGTTGATGGACATGAGGAAGATAATAGGGGCCAAAACAAGCATCTTGGCGGGTCTCGTGAACCCCAACAAAATCGTTTTCGCCCTCGACACCTTCGCCGCGCCGGGTGTATCGTAGCAATTCACAAGATCATCCCGATTCAGCTCCTTGCTCAATCGCTGCACTTTCCGATCAATGAGCACATTGTGGCAGGTTTCGGGAAGATAGAATGCCAGGGCGATGGTGATGAGCGTAGACGGGATGAAGACAATCCATGGCTCCCAGCGCCAACCGATCGACCCAACGATGAAAGCGCCAATTAGCGGACCTAACGTCGGCCCGGTAATTGGCCCGATGCTCCATATCGACAGCGCCTTGCCGCGCTCGATGATCGGGAACATGTCTCCTATGACGGCGCCTCCCAGCGTCATGCACCCGGCGCCGCCCACGCCGCAAAGAAAGCGGAAGACGATAAGGGAGTTGAGACTCGGGGCCAGCGCACAGCCGATATGCCACACGCAAAAGAACGTATTGGCAACCGACAGGACTATGGCGCGCCCATAGATCTCGGATAGGGGCGACAAGAATAGCGGGCCAACGGCATAGCCGAGTAAGAAGATGCTGACGGGTAAAGACGCCTTCGTCGCATTTGTGGTGTGGAACTCCGCGCTGACGGCGTCGATGGCCGGGGCCAGAATCGACGATGAGAGCGGTGAGAACAGCGTGATGAGGCTCAGGTACGTGACGATGATCCATTTCCGGCGGTGGTTGAAGTTTAACGGCATCGTCGGGTCATCGGGTCCGTCCCAGCCCACAACGCCGCGGCTCAGGTCGGAGACCGGGAGCACGGTGGGCGACACGTCACTTTTCTTTGCGCTCGCCCTGCTCAGAATGCGGGAGACCCTGCTGCGCTTGCTCGCTCGGCTTGCCGTCGTTTCTATCTTGCGGATCTCATCCTTCAATTTGGGATATCTTGTCAGCGTGATTCACGATCTCGAGGGCTGTCTGACAGAACTCACCTCAGTGACGTCTTTTGTTTCGGCGCGGGTGATTCCACGCTCATTGTCGGGCATCGGGCCATGGTCTTTTGCATAAGAGCCATTGTCGAGCTCGGTCGTCATCGCGACGGGTTGAGAGTGAGGATGTGAGGGCGGGAGGAAGACGTTAAAACAGCCGTTTCATCATACAATAAGGGTGTGTTTCTCTATTTTTATAACTGTTCGCAATTAGTAAGTATTGTATCTGAGGCAGATGAAGCCCAAGTCGTCGGATCAGAGGCTCTCCACGAACCTATATGTTACTTTACTATCAAAAGAGAGATGATACCAGAGAAGACAAAAAAAAGAAAATGATCCATTGATGTTACCAACACTTCGTCTACTGAGTATAGAGCATCGTGAGTAAGCGGTCTACGGTTGGGTATACATTTCGCGGTCATATTACTGTCTTGGGCGCAGTCTCTTTGGTGACTTCTGCATGGTGCAATAGCGCGAAGGCCGAGGGATCGTCCTGAACGCCTCGTGTAGGGATTCAGTCTATAGAGCCCAAACACCGCCTTGCCAGTGCCCAGACGAGTCGGATGGTCGGACGGTGCTCGGACAAGCTTTTCTTTCGGGCTATCTACTGAGTAGGCACAAGACCGGAAATATCCCCACATGGTTTACTTATCTCCAACCCGTTTGGGGATGGGTTCCCGAGGCTCAATCCACCTGCGATGCATACGCCGTTCCCAGTTACCAGTGTGGGATTGATGGTGGGTTGACTTACTTCCGTGCCTATCTCCCTTCGGCTAGCCCACTGGCCCGGCCCAACAACGGCTCGCAGACTAATGTAAGCGGGAGGAGTCCTGACCAGGACCTGGCCTGGCCTATCCAGACCAGACCGGCGAGAAGGTACCGGGAGCGGTAGGTACCGGTAGGTTGCATAGGCTTATACCCACCTAGGTATAAGCACCTAGGCACAGTACAAACCCGTGGCGGCGAGCTGCTTTGCGGATGATGCTTGGCGTACGACAGCCGTGTATCCCCGGAGCCGGACACCGTTATACCTACCGATACTCGTCGCGTACGGGAGTGCTAGCTGGCAACTCCGTGAGAACGCCGGGACGCCCATTTCAAGTCACCGGAGTGTTCACATACTTCCCGCCGGCAGTTGCGTGTTTGGGACAGGAATATAGAAGGACTAGTAGCCTATCTCCGGAAAACAGATTTCTAGTCTACGGAGATAGGTTTTGAATCCTTCGCATTGGGCCGCTCTGCCACGTAACTACATGTAGCCGTTGCTGGATTGCGTAGACATGATGGCGTGTTACGAAGCGAGTGAGACCAAGAACTTGTAGAAAAGACCGAAGCAATTTAAAACCGTCTGGTAAACCCGGTGAGGCCGGCTGGTAAGACCGGCTGATATAAGGCTGGTTGGTATAAGACCGGCTGGTAAACCCGAAGCTCGTCCAAGGTCCGATCGTTATATGTAGGTAGTGCTAATACTGTTACGTTGCATCTTTGCATGTGCCGTATTACGCGTCCTCTGGGTATACTCCGTGCTGTCACGGCGAAAACCAACACGTCGGCCTATATCTAGGCGTGTACGGAATATTCCCCATGGGCGTCACGGCCGGCTACTACCTGGGCAGTGTAAACTCCACGCCGTATGGTACCGGAATCTTACGCTGACGTATTTGCAAGGCTCGCAATGGCCTATGACTTTCAACAGGCATTGCCACAGCTTGAATCATGATTCCAAGATCATCTCTCGCACGCGAAAACCAGCCTGCAAAGACCGAGATGAAGCCGATAGCTTGAACCATGTAGTGGAGCACCTCGAGACAGCGACCACACAATACGCCCGAAATAGCAGTGTTGAAGAATATCCCGGTCCAGGCTCGTTGAGCTGCTCCGCCTGTAGCCTACTACTGAGCCGGTATTGCCATGAAATGAACAGGTGGTCTTGGACCTGCTTCGAGGGATCATCTTTCATCCTACCTCCAAGATCAGCGCAGCTGGGGGCTGAATATAATACAGTGCTTGCATAGAACAGATAACCAAAGTCGCTAGTACACGCTATAGCTTACAACATTACACTGTAGAAGAACCGACGTCCGAAATCCAAACATCAAGACCTGAACGCCCGAGCCATGTTAAGTAATCACAAATGCGCACTAGAGACCTCACGAGTCGCCTGCCGTGCGGACATGCGATCGTTGACGTATCGCCTCGACGCCGTCTTTCAGTTCTTGGACGCCACTTCTCTTCGAGGCCTGTATGGGCTTCGCACCTGCGACCTTCAGCCACTCGCCGTTAAAGGCGTTGATGAGCCAATTACTCAGTTCTATAAAGTCAGCGACTGCCACATGGAAAATGAACGAAAATGATTCCGTGATGATGCCTCCAGTGAAGAGGTCTACTTACTGTCATATACGATGCTATTCGCATTGTGGAAGTATATGCCGTGATTGCTGTCGGGGAACATGTGTAGGTCGTAATTCTCAACGCCTCCCAGGTCTAGCTTATCGAGGAGGGTAAGTGTGTTTTGCATGTGGACGTTGTCATCAGCGACGCCATGCATGATGAGAAATCGCACGTTCCCAGCAAGAGCAGATGCGTTGCTCACAGCAGTTGCAGCGTACCCAGCTTCGTTCTGTTGCGGCGTCAACATGTACCTCTCTGTGTAAATACTGTCGTAGAACCGCCAATCAGTGACTGGTGCAACTGCCATGCCGTACTGAAATGTTTGGCCGGCGTCCTGCTCGAGTGTTTTGAGTGTTTGATATCCGCCATATGACCATCCCCAGATCGCTACCCGGGTTTCGTCAACGTAGGACTTGGCGGCCCAGATCTTGGCAGCTGCGATTTGATCGTGAGCCTCCCATTTACCTAGATTCTTGCGAACTATGACCCGCGCTTCGCGTCCAATGAACCCTGTACCTCGGCCATCAACCGTTACTACTACATAGCCCAAGGTAGCGGCAACATAGGACTGAAAGTCAACTGAGAATCTCTTATCGACCGACTGCGAACCTGGGCCGGAGTACTGCTGAAACAAAACAGGGTATTGCTTGCTCGGGTTGAACTGTGGTGGGCGTCGTTCAACGTAATTCAGCTCAATATCATCGACGGTAATTTTTCCATACTCAAGGAGCGGAAGCTCATGCTGCTTTACCTTGTCTGCCAGCATTTTGTTTTCTTCGACGACATGTTCGTATGTTTCGGGGTTGCTCGGAGTACTGATCACCTTTTGAAAAGGCACCCTGGGGCCTTCATAGGAAACAAGAGCATAGCCTGCTTTGCGAGAAAAGGAAGCACTATAATAACTTTCCTGACTTGTATCGGTCATGGCTTTGAGATCCGAACCGTCGAATTTAACACTGTAGATATGTCGTTGAATTGAGGACTCCTTGGTGGCAATGAAATAGACAAGGTTGTTTTTCAAATCCACGGCTGACGGTCCATCTACGACTTCCCAGTTGCCCGAAGTTAACATGACAGGGTCGCTTGTGTCGATAGGGCTAAAGTAAGCGAGGTGATCCCCATTTTCATGTATAACAGTGTCAAGATAACCATCTTGCGGTCTACCGTTTTCGGGATCGGCTGGGATATAGGTAGTGGCGTGAGATATTTCGAACCAGCCCCCATCAATCTCACCTACGTCGACGGTTCGCACAGTCTTTCCTGCCCGCGCAGCGACATCTACCAGAACAACACGCATGACGTCGCTGACGCGGTTGGTTTCCTTGATGAGGACTTTATTCCCCGCCCATGTTATATCTGTGATAAGAAGATCGTCTTTCGCAAATTCACCTTCGATTTCTACGGTAAATGTGTCGCCCTTGGCCATATCATAGAAAAGAATATCAACGAATGGATTTGGGGAGCCTGCCTTGGGATATTTGAGCTGTTGAACTTCAGGGTATGTCTCCTGGCCGGCAGGTGGTTTCTCTCCACTCGGCCTGTCAATGAAGAATTGGATGGGATACTCGGGCACGAGGGTTTCGTTCGTCCGAAGGAAGGCCATGAAGTCTCCATTGTCGGACCACCAAGTAGCACTGTTGTCACCGAATACTTCTTCTTCATACACCCAATCTGGAATTCCATAGAAATACTCTGGCCCACCATCCTGGGTAATCTGTACCACTTCCTTGTTTTCAAGATGCCGAACATAAAGATTATTCGAACTCGTAAAGGAGATAGAGTCGCTCTTAGGGCTCCACTGTGCTAGTTGAACTCTGCGGTTTGCATCATTAGGATCCAGAGGTTCAGCGGTTTGAGTGTCAACATCAAAAACCCAGTATGTTGCGGTGAACGAATGTCTCCAAACACGCTGAATGTTTGTCGCAATGAGGACTTTCTTAAGATCAGGACTAGGCCAGACTTTTTCTGGTGACAATGATTGGCCTCCCGAATCGAATTGAGCTTTGTGCATCAATGTCTTTGACATGGAGATTTCGGCACCGGCTGCCACATGGTCGCTATTCTGGCTTCGGACATCTTCCACTACAAGATAGTCCTTGCCGGATGCGCCCTGCTCCAGTAAAAGTCCATCCTCGCCATTGGCGCCTTCTATCCAACTGATTGGGTAATCTTGAGCACGCCAAAAGCCATGTAAAACTTGATGCAAGGTTATATGCTTGCCGGGACCACGAGAAACGGTAGCGGCCGGATCATGTTCCTTTTCAGAGGCGTGCTGGTAGGATTTGGAGGAGATGAAAACAGTTAACCCAACAATCCAAGCAGTGATGAAAAGAGCGGATAAAAGGAGTAGCATCCGTTTGAATTTCATGTCCATGGCAAGAGTTGTACGCGAGGAGGCAGAGGACATGAACGCATCCCGCTCGTTATCCCCATCGATGCTATTGAGGGGATCGTCATCGTCGAAATCGGGTAGTCTGCGGTTTTTTGAGTTGGCATCGTATTTCTCTCGTTCGCCGAGGCGCTCGAAGACCAGGCTCGTTGTGGAAACGGAGGAGAGCGAATCGCGTGAAGGACGCGGTGAAGCTATGGCAGAGTTAGCGACGGTAGTTAGGTACCTCTAGCCGTTGAAGATCTGGATGGACTTTATTTTGTTATTTTGTGAGGAGATAAGGTCTGGCTTGGCTACATACTTGAACCCATCCTCATCGGAGCCATGAAGCTCAATGTCGCATGGGGAAGGCTTCAAGGACAGGGAAGAATGATTGATGTCCGATCCATCATTGTTGGTTGGCTTGAGTTGCTACGTAGACGTCTCACGGGATTGTGGCGCAAGCTCTTACGCTTGTGGCTTAGAAGCTCACATGTGCCGGATTAGTCATATGTCAAGCCACATTCGCATTCGGGAGTGAGTTTAACGCAAATCAATCCGTGGCAATTGTCCTCATCATCCCTACCTACAATAACTAACGAATATGTATTTTTAATCCGTTTTGCTCATGAAATGTGATTATAATCTTCACAACGCGGGCATCTACCGAACGAACGGCGACGTCATTCTAACAAGAGTCCATGCTCGTGACCGATGGGAAGAGGACCCTGACTCAAAGACCGAATCTAGGTGGTGGATCGACCTGTCAATCCTATCATGTTGGTTGAACCGATTCATGAATGCGTCGGTGTGTCTACAGCCCGAGTCACGCTTGGCCGGAAACCCCCCGAGGAGCTTTTTCACATGCTCGGATTTACTTCGTACAATGACGACAATACCTGGTCAACGTTTATTGCGGCTACCAAAGGAGTCCTGTTTCGCCTGGGGGAGCTTCGTCTTGAGAAATAACACCCGCTATAGCGCACATCTTGCTCTAATCATAAGCTACGCAATCACAGAACCCATTATGTACAAAAGATGTCACGCTAAGTGAGGCGGTCTGCGATGTATTTGAGATTGTGAGTTACCCCAGGCCTGTCTTCTTACGTCCCGGTTATCGAGATTCTAGAGACTCTTCCGTAGAGACCAGCTGGCTAGAAACGGAAGGGAGCCTTTAAACTAGCCAATTTCGGCGTCCGTCTCTCAAGACCGTTGCTGCTCTCGAGCAGATTGTGGGCCGATAAAGCAGAAGTCTTTGATCTACATTCAATGTGGCAGTTTCGCAGTAGAAGAACTCATACCATCCACGACTTCGACTACCCACACTACCAATATCTATCGGGCAGACGTTCGAGGCGCCCCTAAACTAGGTCGGGCCTAATCCCCGAGCTGCGGCGGCGGCTGTACTGTAGGGTCGATTTTCTCGATGATGGCTGCAGTACCATAGGCACAGCATTGCGCAAAGCCACCCATATCGCCGGATTCGAAGCGGAGGCATATGATGGCGTTGCCACCACGGTTCTTTGTCTCTGTCACTACCCGCGTAATTGCATCATTTCGCGCCGAGTATAGCTGTGGTAAGATCCCAAGTCAGCTCTTGCGGCCCTGTCTTCCAACAGGCAGACTTGTAACGCGCGGACACTCACCATATTGGTGAACCACCTAAGCTCACCGCCTACCATGCTCTTCAGCACCATGCCAAGGCTGGCCGCAACGTTTCGTGATCGCACCGTGAGACCGTAAACGGTACCCAGGACGCGAACAATCTTATACCCGGGAACGTCGAACATAGTGGTCGTTATCACTCCCTCCGTCTCGGTGTAGCAGTGCAGCTCCGAGATTTCGGGCGGGATATGAGCAGGCTGCGTGTGGTCCGCCATAGTGAGTTGAAGTCAAGTGTCTTGAGTGTATGTATGCAAACAAATAGCTCCTTATGCCTCGTGAAAACATCTACACCACAAAAGCACAGGCAAACTTGACAAGTCCCGTCCAAAGCGAACTACTTATACGTCATCTCCGTCAAATGTTCACGAGTTCCACCCCCGGCCCGTTCCGTATTTCGTATCCGGCAAAGTGGAGGCTAATATCCATGTCGTACGATAGGTTGCGCGGAAGAGAGATCTCCCCCATACATGATGAAAACTACTGCCCCTTTCTCTTTCTGGCATCCTCGCTTATTTTCTACGGCCGTCATTCGATGAAATGTCTCCATCCGAAGCTCTAGAAGTGCTGGGCAGCCTAGCTTCTTTGGATCAGCACCTTGGCAAGTGATAAGTATACCACGTACTTCGTACATGTAGGTAGGTAACATTTATGCCAAAATCACGTATACCTATTGTTAAACCATTCCCATCGCGACAATGAACGAGGACAGCAGCAATTGACATTCGTACAAAGCAATAAAAGGGACCGGGGTGTGACCGTAACGGCGAACAATGAGCCTCGCAATGTCCGTCAAACACACAATGGCTTGATGCACATTGTTTCTTTACAACGTCTTTAAGATCAATTTCTTCTCTCTGGCATTGAGACAATACCTCAGAAGAACAATGACGTTGTCGATAGTATAAGAGTACTCCGGAACAGACGAGTAAGGGGAAGAAACCTCCACAGAGTACAGCACTCTTCTGAGCGACAACACGTTTAATCCATCGAGGATCTCAACAGGACAAGGCTCAGGCAGCCTAGAGTAAAATTGAGCTAAGTCGATACTTATTTTTTTCCTCCACTACAAGTCTATATTATACGCTCCATTTGTCAGTATTCCTTGAGAAACAGGCTATCTACTGACCTATATATAAGACGATACTCAAAAAGAAACTACTGATTAAGTCAGGATGTCTAGCATTTCCTCTTGGTCCTCATTATACTCCTCGGACTCGGATGAGTCCGACACCAGTCGGCTTCTGGCAAGAATAAGGGCAGATGAGGAGCACTTTGATCGGACGATCAGTCTATGGGAACTCTTGCACAGCCAACCCTCCTCATCCTCATCGGGCTTCGGTCTGATTGAGACCGACTCTACGCGCAACCGCAGATATCGTCCAGCACCCTTGTTAGATGAACCCGCACAGCGATCTGAATATGAAAGTGAGCGCCCCATGGCCGTACCCCAAAGCCCGCCTTGGACCATCGACAGTAGTCTAATCATACCCCAGAGGAAATGGTACAGCGGCCTTGTAGACGTGTGGCATAGCATTCTCATCTGCTTCGGACTCAGAAGCGTCACTGGCACGTATTAAAGTATATCTGGCTGCTGACATGATTTGAAGGCTTAACCCCATCATTCCCGACCACGTCCAGCGAAAGGTTGGATGGCACAAGCAACACTGCTCTCTTTCTTTTACATAGATCTATACATATAACGCGAAATAAGCGTTTGTTTCCTTTGTTTATATATTAAAGCATTATTGTCAGCTCGAACACTCTTCTGTCTGAAATCTAAAGGTGCTGTAGATTGTAGTACACAACTGACCCTCTGCGATTTGCGTGGAATTGAGGCTCCGAATGCCCGAAATATACGCCTGACGGCCTTTACCCAATACCTTTCATAAGCTCGTAATAGAACATGGTTGGCCTCGCCATGCGCCAAAGGAATAGTACCACCGAGTGACTACCACCTAAGGTGCTGTTCACTCGTCGCTTGATCCTGTAATTCGTTTTTTTCTCGCCCTGTGAATACGATGATAAGATAGTATAACATTTAGAAAAAATACACCGGCGGGGTATTCTCGTGAAGAGTCGAGCTTTTCCATGCTTCCCCCCGAAAGAAAGAAATACGATCACTACCTAGATAGCGCCCTGGACAGAAGAAGCGTGTGCAGCGCAAGGGGCTTCCAGCCGTCTAGCCACACAGCCAGCACGTAAAGGGATTGATTCTCCTATTTCCCAAATACCCATCAATGAGTCGTGATAGCCAGAGGAAAATTTGAACGGTTTAGCCAATCTTGTTCCAGCTCTGCACATCCCGCTGCGACCGCAAGGGCAGACTAAAACAATCTAAGCAGTAATCTAAAACGATCTAGTTCAACAAGGAGATCTCCCCGAGAAAACCAGAGTTTAAACGCCCAGGATTCTCTTCGCCTGAACGCGCGGCGACCCCTTCCTAATGCCAAAAATGGTCCAGAAACCCCACACGAAGCAATTGATCAGGACCCAGAGGACAATCTCCCTCAAGCTCCATCTGGCAGCAATCTTCTCGATCTCTTCCGCGGACGACCGGTTGCGAAGCTCGAGGAATTGCCTGGGATCATCGGTGATTACGGCGTCGAATCCGTCGTGTATACACCGCGCCATCCACTCGGTTTTATTGTTCGACCAGGAGAAGACTATGCGACGGCGCTGCTTGGCTTCGCGCAAGAAGCGCGCGCCGCTGGCTGTCGCGAAGGAATAGTTGTTTAGGTTGAAGTTCAGATTAGGGACTTGTAGCAGCGCCGTTGCGTACGATGGTGAGGCAGCGATCAAAGTGATCTCGAAATCTGGGAGATGCTTGAGACATCCAGCCACCCACTCTGCCTGTAAACATGTCAGTATGTTTCTCTCAGAGCACCGGCGCCTGATGGGGGCTTACGGTCCAGGTGCCAAGAATGATACGCTCTTTCCATGGCCGCCCTGTAGTGTGAACGCTTTCTATTGTTTGCGCTATCCGGCTCAGTAGCTCGGTCACGTTGTCGTGGATCTATACTCGCGAAGACGGGGATTAATACTATATTCATCCGATCGCGCGCAGCTGGGCACCCGGGAATCAGGCGGTTCTCCCTGTCACATACCTTGATGTCCAACAACACCCATTTGCGCTCCTGTTCTGGCTGTGCGAGGTACTCGAGCAAATCGACCAGGCGAGCCATTGGCTGCTTTGGATCCCGCAAGGTGTGGAGTTTGCTCAACTCGTCCCAAGTGCATTCCGCCACCTTGCGAGGGTGACCGAAGCAGCGCTTCAACGTGGCGTCCTGCGAATAGCATCAATTAGATCCAGATCATTGTCGCGAGAACATGCATCTGAAGAGGGAAGGGGAATAACACACATGCGACAATACGACCACACCATCTTTGGAGAGGTGTAAGTCGGTCTCGAGAGCATCGGCGCCGGCTTCTATAGCGCCCCGAAATGCGGCCATGGTGTTTTCCGGATAGGCGGCGTTGTACCCACGGTGCCCGATGATTTGCGGGCTTGGCCCAGTATCCCTATGGCCGGCCCATGCCGCGACTGTGGTCTGGGCTGGAGGCTCGTCAACGAGTCTATCATAGAACCAGGCATGCGATATAATATGTATACTTTTGTATACTTTTGCTAACATAAGTGAGTGCTTCTCTGTAACTTACGTGGCATTGTGCTATCCAGCAAAGATCACCCTATGCTCTATCCTGTGTCCCGTTCGAGACTCCGTCTTGCAAGCAGGAGGATTTCGGCGCGACAAAACGCTGGAGGTGTAAAGGGAGCGTGTTACACGGGGGAGCAATTATTCGGGTTGCTTATGGCCATAACGATCGCTCACATTACCGAGCCGAGAGCCGTAAAGGAGGTTGGAGTTATGGCATGGAGGAACGGGAGCTGTAAGTATGTCTTGCAGAATGGGGGAATGGGGACTTGGTACACCCGAGAGGGTTTCAGTCGGGCCCGTCGGAGTCTGGAGTCACGGTATCTCCCTTATATCCGTCGCCGAGGGACAGTATAACTGTATGAGGACTTAACTCATAAGAATATAGGTATCCTTGTCCAAGAACAGCCAACTTACCCACGGGGAGGATCTGATGCAATGCTACAGCGTTGTTTGGTGGGCAATGAACAACGCACGCGTCAACTAATACCTGGTAGCTTGTGGTAGAGCAACACCGGTGATGCGACCGTGGATATTCCATGTGGGCCATGTATAAGCATGCTGGCGACGGCCTGCAAGATAGAACCCGAATCCCTACATGTATAAAACCGAGCCGCGGTATTTTGCTATAGGCGAACATTCCTGTTGGGGACAGCAGAAGGATTTCGCTCAATAAATGTTGCCTCCAGATTAATTCGTACTTAGTAGGCGGAATTGCGAATTGGCTCCGAACCCGACGATTCCGCTGGCACTCTAACCGATCCTGATCCGCTTGCAGGCGGGGCATCACCAAGTCTCATCTTTAAGAAATCCCTACAGAGTTCGTTCGTACGTAGTACTTCTCTGGGGGCTCCCAGATCGCCGAGGTGCTTACTACACACATACTGGGCAGAAGAATAGGTACTCGACTAGCAATGATCTTCGGTAAAGTGATGATTCTGGGACGACGTGAGATGTGTTACTGAATAACTATTTTCAAAGATAATCTTGACCCCAATGCCATTCTCACTTTTTCTCCCGGGTCTTTCTCGGCAAATACAACGGCAATGATAACTGGGGCTGTTAATTTTTGATTTCCGCTCATGGTTTGCTTTCGACTCGGCATGCTGCTGACCTCTAGTCTATAGCATCCAGAACCTTTGGTCGAGAGGCTTCGGAAGACGGGACTCGATCACAACACCCTACCTAATATCCCTTGCGGGACATCGAGACTGGCGATGTTGTCTGATTGTAGGACATACTCCCCTTCAACGGCGCATAGGCCGACAAGATGGATTTTCGCATTGACTGAATAAGAATATAAGAATATATGAAGAGATGATGTTGCATATTCCATATTGTGCCAAATGAACATTGAACACTTGACGGTACCAAGGGTCCTTGCAAGGTGTTGTCGACTCTTGTAGGTATTTTCCCACCTCGCGCGCCGTGGAAGCAATGAATTTGCGATTGAATCGTCCATGAGGCGGATTTTTTGAAAAATGAATAATGCTATCATGGACGGGTGAGTCGGATGCCAGCGTGGCGGATCACGGCCGACGGCCGCAAACTGACCGCCCCGGCCTCATTGTGAGGCAGAAGGCTGTATGACGGGATGAACAAAACACTCATCACTCTTGGAAGCCCGGTCGGTATTAGGATATATAATCGGTCGAAGCTTGGATTGTTCCACGCTGGAACTTGACACAATCACGGATCCAGGAAGTTGGAACACAATAATATTCGATATTGTAATCTGACCGAGAGGCGGTTTCGCACGGGAATGTCGAGTAGTTGACGCGAAAGCCTCCGGAACAGGTCACAGGAAGAAGTATTACCGCAGGGTCAGAAAACGGAGAGTTCATTTCCTCGGACAAAAAATCGCCTAGCCCAAGGTAGGCATCCCTCTGAGCTGCGCCGAACTCCTCCACATTTCCCATCTGGGACTCCACGGAACATGATCTCCCTGCCTATATGTTCGCGGCTCACCTACCTCCGTATCTGCGTATTCTATCGGTGACGGTCGAGTGAATCGGAGTGTCGGATACCGCTTTCCATGCTAATCACGATGGCATCGTCACAAATAGCCAGCGCACCCCGCGCCATGACGGGGGAAGTAAACCATCACAATCGCCATTCTAAAGCCAAGAAATAGAGAATAGTCACATCTCGAACCGACGCAAAATGGCCTTAAAAACCTTCCTAAGCAGCCTCCTAGCAGCGGCAACACTGTCCACCGCCCTGCCATCACCACCGCAAAGGCGCAGCACAGGAGCCATACAATGCCCCGTAGTGCTGACCGGGCAAGTAAAAGCGTCGCTAACCGCGTCCGACTTCGACTCCGCGACAACAAGCCCATTCGACCCGGACTTCGTGCGCGGCAGCCAGCCCTTCAGCGAGACGCTGAACTTCCCCAACGTCACGAACTCGCGCTTCGACAACGCGACCTACAAGTCCGTCGAGGTGACCATCGACGACGACTCCATCTTCCAGGGCCAGAACGGGTTCCGCCGCGCCGGCTTGTTGATGAACGGCGATGTGAACGACGGCAGCCCGGGGTCTACGGGGATCCGCACGCTGCATTTCAGCGTGAAGCAGGATGGCGAGCGGAAGCTGAATCTGACGCATGAGTATCTGGTGAAGATCCCCCCTGAATGACTCCCGATTCTACGGTGGAAGGGGGTGAAATGTGGCAGTTCCGGCGGTGCTGACGAATAACGCGCCAACCCAGAACGTCTGGCACGAGACGGCCGATTACAGCGCGAACCAGTTCAACTTCGAGATGGGCACGATAATCGGGGGATCGGGCGACAAGAACACGTTCAAGGTTCTGAACCGCGAGAACACGGAGGTCTGGTCGACCGCGATCGACGAGACGGCGTGGCAGAACTTCGCCGTGACGCTGGACTTCGACCAGAAGTAAGTTCTCTCAACGTGGAGTCGGTTTTTCTTTTCTTTTTTTTTTTTTTTTTACGTACACGCGCCCGCTCGCGTATGGATTTATTTTGCCGGACTGACATGGTGCCACCTTGAAGTACGCTTCAGATATACTACTCCGCGAACGACGACCCGCTCGAGGCCGTCACGGACGCGTTGCCAAATGATAACTCTGGCGAGGGGCAGTACCAGATCGGCATCCTCAAGAAACCCACGGGCACCGACGACGTCGTGAACTCGGGGTATCAGGAATCGAACATCAACGAAGGCCAGATTTACGGCGGGCTCTTCATCGAGGACGGTGCGGATGGCTGCATTTCGCTGTAAAGTTTGGCAGGGAGTTAGTTTTCGAAGTTGTTTGCGCTCCTACTTGGTGACTATCAACAGACACGCGAGTACTTGACGCCGGGTTATTGTACATGACGAAAATATAGAGAATCTTGGAAGAGTTTTATCACGAACGCAGCAAAAAAGGGGGAAAAGAGAACTACACAGCGGGAGAGGTGAAATTTTGGTTTTCTGGATTGGTTGATCTAAATGCATGTATAATATACTTAGCTAACGAACTCGACTGTTAAAGCTGTTTCCTCCTGGTTCTATACTAGCAAGAAGGTAATACCTACCGAATACGTGTGGTCCACGGGCGATGCGCGTGGATATATATATATATATATATAAGACTCTCACGGAGTCTACCTCGTCAAAGAGAATATTCTTTCGAATGTCCCTCCCAGTGACACCGAGGCCCAAGGAGCCGCGACATCCATTAGATAGTTCAGGTGTTGTTTCCGGCCATCTTACGGACAAAACACCGTTTTAAATCCAACCAGCCGGCCGTCTCTCATCG
Organism: Xylaria intraflava; assembly: GCA_022385655.1. Classification (NCBI taxonomy): domain Eukaryota; kingdom Fungi; phylum Ascomycota; class Sordariomycetes; order Xylariales; family Xylariaceae; genus Xylaria; species Xylaria intraflava. The sequence goes on along the minus strand of MU279902.1, from coordinate 32,313 downwards.
TCCCCGTTGCGGGGTGGAAGACTAGCCGACGGCAAGCTATGCGGCATATGCCGCCAAGAAGGTTCCGTAACGGGGTGACGGCGTCGCTGCTGCTCGCGCATAAGCGCCGCGGCGCTCCGCTGGGCATACTCCGACGAGAAGAAAGAGTAGTCAGCCGGGTGCCGCATGCCGGGATTCCCACTGCCGAGAAACAGCGAGTCATCGCTGGAACTGGCACCCTCGCCCTCCTCGCCCTTCTCCACGGGAAGCTCCACGGGCACCGGCGCCTCCAGCTCCACGAAGCCGGCAGGCGGTGCTAGATCAGCGGACCTGGGGATCTCCGGAGCGGAATCGCGCGCCCGGCGCCGCTCCACGAGGTAGAGCAACGCCGCCGCGACGTCGTCGTCGCTCTCGCTGCTGGCGCTAATCTCCCAGTCCAAGAACCGCGCCAGCGCAGCTGATGTTTTAGACGGGAGGGGCCGCTTCGTCTGGGTCGAAGCGTCGCGGTACGTGGGCTCGGTCTTTATAGAGTTGTCGCGAGACCGGTCCTGCGACATCCTCTGCGCCGCGCCCTGGCATGTGCTATCGCTGGACCTGACAACGCTGTTCACCTTGAAGCTCGGCGGGGGCCTTTGACCTACTTTTACTAGTTGCTCCTGTACGCTGCGGTCTAGGCGCTCCTGTGCGCGCTCGAGGAACGATGCGCGTTTCTGGCGCGGCCGGTCGGATTCCCAGGCGCCATAGGCTGACTTTCGCTTTGGCGAGAGCGGGGACACCGAGGCGGTGGATGGTTGTGATCCACTGGACGTTGTTGGCGTGGGGAGAGGCGGGGAGATGGGGTTGACGGGGGATAGCATTTCGAAATCAATTCCGTCGACGCGGGTTGTCGTTCGTGAGGGTGGGTGGCGAGCTTGGTATTGTGCTGACATCCGGTCACCTACACGTGAGGACCCGCTTGAATGTGGATTTCGTGCCGATGCTATAGGAGTCGTCTGCGTGATTGAATTGTGGGAATGTTGTGCAGCGCCGTGGTTGCTGCCCGGGCCCTCATTATCTCTCCCATGGCCATCGTGATAACTCGCTGGAGACTCGGTTTTGTAGAAACCACTTTCGCTGAAACTGACCGAGCGACCGGACCGGACCGGCAATCCCGGGCTCGGCTCAGGTGGTTGGGGCCGGTAAGGAACGTAAGTCGACACGGGGCACTCGGCGGTGGGCTTCTGAGCATATGCCGGAATTTGCGGCCGTATACAACTGGAATCTAGATATCTCAAGTTCGCCCCGTCACCAAAATTGTTTACCACTGTCGGTGGCAACGCGTGACTCGGGGGAAGTATGGCTGAATGGTGAAATTGCACATGCTCTTCCTCGTCGGCGAGCATGTCAACCGGTAGCTCATGCCCTCTAGATGCGTTATCACTAGAACTCTGACCAAGAGCATGCCGGAAACCTCCAGTGTTCAAGGTGGCAGGATGTTGAGTCCGATGGAGGTACTTCGCAGGTCTTAGCTGAGTGATGTTGAAGTTGTGCGGCAGGTTTGATTCGGCATGAGCACTAGATGGCTCATGGCGTGGTGAGACATCCATTGGAGTGGCGTGGGCTTCAGTTGAATTGAGAACCGACCCTTCGCTTGACAGGTTGGGTTTTACACTGTCGCTCGTCGTTCGCCCCCTGATGAAAAATCCTGGGGGAGGTGGCTTATCAAAAACCACGGCAGAAGTGCTCGCGTCGCTGTTGTCACTTATCGCTTCCCATTGACTAGGGTCGTCGGGGTCGATGGCTTCGAAGCCTGATCTTATATTTGTTTTGGCCAAATCACTGTAATAATCCGAGAGATGCCCTAGGGCCTCGAGGCGGATCTCGCTCTCTCGTCTTCTATTTAAGGCCATTGTGACCTATGATTTAAACAATATGTTCTTTTTGATGGAATGGAAGGGAAATGTGAAACATCGAGAATGCCCATCTGGAGGAGCATGGCTGGCTAATTAAGAGGCAAAGAGGACCTAGCAAGAACTGAATGTGGCCGAACAGAGTCATTGTTGCTATACGGGTGAAAGAAGTTGTTGACAATAGCGTTCCATGTGATAGGTACTGAACGTTTCGTCAAAGCCAACCTACAATAGGATGCTATGGGTTGTAGCACGTTCAATAATAACAACGGCTTTGTTTGGTATTTCTCTCTTTATGAGGTGTCAAATACGACGGAACTAAGGCGGCTGCTTAGCTCTTCAGGCTCAAGTAACCTAAGGCATCATGGGAGAGTCAGAATGCCTATTGTGCTAAAAGGGTAGGAAAGAAGAGGCGAAGACTTGTCTAGGCGCAACTCGATTCAAGAACAACCATGAGTCTATGGACTTATTTCACAGGCCGTGACTTGGCATGGACCAAATCCTTCTTTTGTATGCGCGCGGCCGGGGGTGACAAGGTTTCTGTTGGAAATGGTAGACTGCCTACCGAGTCATTTTGGGAATTTTGTGCAGACCGCCCCCTCCGATTCTATACAAATACATCTGAGGCAGGGCCCGTAGAACGCCCGGTGCGCCAGCAAATGCATACAAGGATAACACCCAAACCCCCACCAATGCGTGCTCATTCATGCTGATCGTATCACTGTGAAATCATTAAGGTGTATAAACGGATGGCCCAAAAGATCGATCGGGAAGACGTAACCAGAACGAAAACAATCATGCCACATATCTGTATCTATCGGCGGGAGAACCATCTGAGAGCTCATCTCGTTCGAGGTATTCTCGACTGATCAAAGACTCGATTTGGCCCTTGATCAAAGACATATCCGGTTTAAATCGTCCACTCAAGACTTGGATGACATCATTTACAAGTCGAGTATGGCTAAGCACTTTACGTTGCCTAAACAACTCATTAGTTCGGAAATCAGGAGATTGGGCGTGATATGACATACTTCATAATCCGGACGATAACGGAATCGGCCACGTGCTTTCTGGTTTCCAAAGTCTTCTCATCGGTCTGTTTCCGCTCGTCTTCATTCTCCACCCGGTTGGCAGCATTGACCGAGGGGATTTTAATCTTGATTGTCTTGCTTACGAACTCGCGGTTGAATGTAAACCGATCGCCCGGTTTAGCCGCCGCCTTGGTCTGCGTGTCCTTCAGAAGGATACGGAATTGCTTAATTACGGACAGCGAGGTAAGGACGTTGATCAAGTCTGACTGCGAAATGTTGGTCGCAGCTTGGATGTCTTCAAATGATAGCCACTCATCCTCTTGAACGGCGTTGAAGAGCAGGAGCACAATCATACCATACGTGGATACGTTGATTTCGTAACGTCGGTCTTTGCTAAGTGGCCCGGAGGTCTTGCCGGGGACCTTGGGGAACATGCATTTGATATCTGCAGAGCCAGCGGTTCCGATCCACGTCAAGACTCGGCCATTTCGGTTCTTGGTATAGAATTCGAAAAAACTTTTTTGTAGCCTTTGAATTTCAGGCGGGTATGTGGTCTTCAGAGCTGTGTCGCCTTGAGAGCCTGCAGTTTTGCCCATAATTTCCTTGGGCCAATTGTTTCCCGCTAGGATCGAGATACCCAGATCGATCTGCCCCTCCTCTGCTTCACCGAGACCCTTGATATGATTTCGGTATTGTTCGGTGGTTTCACGGGACGTGTTCATGTCCCTAAACATACCCTCAAACCGTTGCGTGAAGTTATTGCCTAGCTCCCGCTTCATGCGAGATATCATTTCTTGCTCAATATCCTGACTTTCTGACTTGCCGTGTAGTAGTCGGCGAGCAAGGTGCTTCTGGTAGTATGCTTCGAATCTGTCTCGGTCGTTTAAATGCTTCAGCAGCGTGATAGCCTTGTCAAGAACCACATCGACTTCAGCCTCTGTTTTACCTTTGAGCCCGCGCCTGAGGTTGTCGTCGATGAAGAGAGAAACAAACTCCGAGGCTCGATCGAACCCGTTGATAAAGCCAGTAAAACTTCGTGTCAGCGACGATTCGACGATGGTTTTCCGGTCGAAGCATGCAATCCACAATCGATCGAATTTGTCCTTTAACTGAAGAACGTCGTCTACCCATTTTATTGCGGCGGCTGTGAGTTGAGCAGCAGCATTCAGTGGTTTCGTTTTGGGCTTCTCCCCGTCACCCGCGGGTTCGTCAGCAGCAGCAGCAGCTCCTTGCGCGATGCCAAAGTCGGTATTACTCAAATTCTGTTCAATATCATTCCCCATTTCCATGATCCGAACGGCAAGGGCGTTGCGGAGGGCGGTAAGCTTATCATCAATCCTCGATACCAGAGCGTGAAGAATTGATAAATCATCAACTCTATCGTTGTCAATCATAGCCCGAATGCCGCTTCCTTCCAGCTGCAAAAACTCATCTAGGTGCTTGGTAACGAGTTCTTCTTGGACGACTTCGGCGATCTTTTGTTCCGACAAGCTGGAAAGGGTCGTTTGGCAACGTGTTTCTTCTTCGGCTAATCGGGCCTGAGTTTGACGAAGCCATGCACTGGCGTCCGCTTCGCGAAGCAACTTTTCGCATTCGGCGCGGTAAAACTCCCTGCTTGTTCGTAAGAAGTATGGTTCGAATGTGGTCAGGTAGAGGCGCTCTTGTGGGACCTCTGCGTCCGTCTCGAAAAGGCTCTCGAACATCGAGACACAACTGCGCAAGAGCGCCTTGTCTATTACATCCCCTTCTCTCTCCATATTCAGCTGGTCGATAATGGTGGCGTTCAGAATGTCGAAGACCTGATAATTGGAGCCGGTAGCGCCTAAGTTCGCGCGTAGTATGTTATTCCGGAACAAGCCAATGCCGGTGGTGTAGATGGAGGGCTGGAAATGTTCTTGCATACGTGAGCGATCGAGATACATCAACACATCGGCAATCATATTCATAGACACGTTGTGCTTTTCCCAGTAGCCGCGCACACCTTTGAGGAACTTCTCACCCATAGCGCGGCGCTCGACGATACTGATTCCGGGGTCGCCATCCAGCGTTGTGCTGACGAGATTCTTCGTGACCAACGCCGAGATAGGCGGCATGGCGTGGTCTGCGAACCATTTCTCCTCAAAAGCCTTGACGCGGTCATAGAGCTGCTGGCCAGCCTTCAGCGTGACGATTTTGTAGGAATAGCGGTATAACTGTTCGAACGAGAGATCGCCGGCGTTCTGGGTGTGGATATCGTGTAAGGCTTCGCGAAGTTTGTCCCAACATATGTCGAATTCGCTTTTGTTGGCAGAGGGCGTTATAATAGGCTGCAGCGCCAAATAAGTATTAATGTGGAGTTCGTGGTCCCAAAGTGGGAGGGAGAGCGAGCATGGGAACGAGAAAAAGAGAGACTACTTGCCCTACGTGGAGGACGAATACGGCCGCCCCGGCCTGCAGAGCCTCCTCGTCCGGTAATCATCTTGTCATAGCAACCGGGATTGCGGTCGGGTACGAACGAGCGGAGCTGGAGCGGCGGAGGTCAGAAGCTTTAGGTTGGAGCACGAAAGCAAGTCTGCGGCTAGCGGTAAGTGTCGGATGGGGAATGCGGCGCTGCACGAGACAGGGCCGCAACAAATAAGATGTTGGATTGTGTGCTGGGGAGGGGAAAGAAAGTTGGTTACCTGGAGATATTGGTTGACGTCTCGGGTCTCTGCTCTTCGCGCGGCGCCGGGGCATGCTTGGCGGGTCCCGGTCAGGTGTGGCGTGCTAAGGTGCTGCTCGCTGGGCAGGTGGGAGGAGGTACCTGCTTCGTACCTGCCACTAGCCACAGCTATTTAGTCCCCTGTAGCTAGGCGATTGGCTACTGTTAGCCGGCTACTTTCTGGTATCCGATTGGCTCCAAAGTCGACATATGGGGAGCAAAGGTACATACAGGTACTTCGTGTTTACACATTTATTCGCGGTGTTGATAGAAGATGTACCTGGGCAACGCCGTGTAATTAATTGCAAAGTCCGGTGATTAAGTGAGTACAGTATGAATTAACTAGCGTTATATGCATTGTAACTGGCCAATGTTATCTATCTAGAGCGTTACTTCTGCTAACATTGAGTGCCGTCTCAACCCCATTGCTCGGCCACGAACCTTCTTAAACGCATCGACATGGCATTAACAGGTGAGCGAGACCACCGGATGGCCGAGTAATATGGATAGAGGTAGGCTTAGTAACTACCACCTAACGGGCACTAAGAAGTATGGGCAGCTACGTACGGAATACAGACTGTACGGACTACCGGTATATATAAATGCTTATCTTATCTTATCGTATCCTATCTTCTGCTATCTCATCGCCGTCAGCCAGTAACTAACTCAAAGCCCACCACCACTTCATCTACCTGGGGGGGCATACAGCCCTCTCTTCCACCTTCTCATACATGTCGCATTGGCAGCGGATAATAACACCAAGAATGTCTAGAATAGCCTCAAGACACCTAGTATCTATACTTCGTCCTCCAAAGCCCGTCTCCGCTCCTCTACTCCGTCAATATCCTCGCCTACCCCAAGTCCTCCAGCCTATTGCGCACCGCTTCGTCCATACCATACCCAGACCACCCACACCAGCAGGAGACGCCGAAACGCAATCGCGAAAGCTGATCGAGCCGCATTACCAGCTGACTTTCACATGTGTCCCCTGTGGCCGGCGGTCCGCTCACAAGGTGTCCAAACAAGGATACCACAAGGGTTCCGTTCTCATAACTTGCCCGTCCTGTCGCAATCGTCATGTCATCAGCGATAATCTGAATATCTTCGGCGACCGGAAGATCACGGTTGAGGACCTATTGCGAGAGAAAGGTCAGCTAGTAAAGCGAGGAACATTGGGCGAGCATGGCGATATCGAATTTTGGGAAGATACTACCTCCGCCGACTCGAGCGAAACTGGAGAAGCCGGTGCCGCAACCGCAGAAGAGGGTGAATATGAATTGAGAACGCCGCACGATATCCATATACCCCCATCCAGCGCAACCCGCCCTACTCATTCTGCGTCGGTTTTTCCCAATAGCGCGGGTGCCCGTCCATCTGCTGGGCAAGATACCAGACAATCAAGTACAACGCCGTCGGATCGTCGCCAGTATAACACAAAAGTATTCAGCCCGCCCGCAGGTCTGGAGGGAAAGTCTCCCCGTCTCCGCAGCACACGCCTATGGAACTTCTCTAAACAACCCCGGCCGACCGTCTCTAACCTTAACTTCTCCAAAATTCTTAAACACTTCGAGGTGACTAAGGGAACAAGTCCACCTGACACAAAAGTATTCAGCCCGCCTCCACCTGACACAAAAGTATTCAGCCCGCCCGCAGGTCTGGAGGGAAAGACTCCCCGTCTCCTCGGCACACGCAAATGGAAATTCGCTGTAAATCCCCGGCCGTCCATTGACTTCTCCAGAATTCTTGAACACTTCAAGGTGCCTAAGGGAGCAAGTCCACCTTTCGATTCTAATGCCGTAGCTTTATTACGCGCGGTAATGCAGCAAGGAGGCGACGACACCAATTCCCGGATCAAGCCAATAAAAGTAGACAGTGACAATGATCATTCACACAGACCGGCACCCCCGACCATTCCTACGTCTCAATCTATGTCAAAGCTCAAAATACGCTGGGTCCTCGGCAATGAGGAATCCGCGGGACCGCGTCCCCCCCAGGCTGTAAAGCCCCGAGAACTACGTCAGGGGGATCATATTGTAGGCCGTTTTGTGCCCGGCGCTACAAGGTTTAATTCGGTACGCTTTGTTTCCATCGAAAGTCAAGGCAATATAAGGACATCCCCCCGAGAGGATAAGCCGTCAACACACAGTTCCCTCTCGGAGCGCCGGCCGCCGGGAGGCGAGCCCGCGGACCAGAGCACCAAACGACGTGGCTTCGACCGGCCTATTTACTTACCTGTCGTCCCGGACTCGGACTCGGGCCCGAAGCCCACATAAAACAACCGACCCAAAACAAAGTATGTGTATATCTATTCCGTGCCATCCCATCCGCATGGAAATAATGTGTATAGGGAGAATTAACACGTCAAAAAAGAGTAAAATGAAAATAAAAATGAACATGAACCAAAAATGACAGTTCTCGTGGATATGAAGCCATATTAGATTTATGACGATTTGGATAAGGGGTGCGCCGACGAACAAAAGAAGCCTCAGACATCTATGAGAATTGGCTGCTGGCTTCTTATACGATCTGTCTTATTATACCCATGTACTACTTACTATACCCCGAGGAGAATAATTGAACCGTGACGATGAGCACGTGAGCACTGGGAATGTATTCATCGTGATGAGTGTCTCATTAGAGCACTGAACGAAACTACGAACATGAACATAGGTAGGTAGGTAGATACACATTTCATCCACCAAGAAAGAACACGAAAACAGGCTCACTACGAATCGCGTCCATGGGTATCAATCTCTGCGAGTATATTTTCCCAAAACAAACTCCATTATTCTAGCAGCGAGAGCCACATGCATGAGAACATGGATATATACAAACAAAATCCACCACTCCCCCCTCCCCCCAAATCTCTCTCAACAGCAGTAAGCAAGCCAGCGAACAAGCACGGTGCCAAGGAGAGACATCCACCTCAATACTGGTGTCTCCGATTCCGATTCTGCACCCCCTTTTCCTTCCGACTCTTAATCTTCTTCTCCAGCCGTCCCCGTTTCCACTTCCCGAAGCGCTCCGGCTGCGTCACAGCCTCGATCTTGCGCTTCCGCGAGCGGCCCTCCCGCCTCCTGCGCGCGCGCTCCCGCACCGCCAGCAGCTCCGCCGTGTACGTAGCCGTGCCGAACTTGCGCTGCAGCACGTCCATGATCTCCGTGGCCTTGACCCGGAGTGCCTCGTGGCGTGTTTTGAACGTGTCGTCTACGGTGGTCGGTATGGGGATCGATGGGTCCGTGAGCTGGTGTAGCGGGACCATCAAAGCGTGTAACGAGGGACGTATCTTTTCCGCCGGCAGTGTCCCAGCGAGAATCGAGGCGATGTCCAACGCCGCGACCTTGGGTATTAATGCGGCTGCGAGGGGCCGTATTTCTTCGATCAGAATATCGGAGAGCCATGTGCAAAGGTTGTATAGGGATATCGGTTGTTCTGAAACATTCTTGTCCTCAGCGTTGAGATCACTCTGCTCCATTTCGCTTTCGCTTTCGCTCCCCTCTTCCTCATTGTTTTCCTCCTCGCCGTTTACATCGGGGGTATCCTTCGTGTCTCGAGTGCCGGCCTCCAGGTACTTGCTGAGCATAAGAATAATCCGGCTAGCATCTGTTGCCAAGGCCTCATCCACATCCGCTGTTTGCTGTGAGGTAGAAGCCCCACGGCCTACAACACTGAGATCTTTGGTGCTGAGATGCCTGCCTTGCCTCTTCTTCCAGCGTGCCACTATACCAGGGTTCAAGATGCTCACAGCACCCGTGATCAGATGCTCGAGCACCGCATTATCCAGCTGTAGTCCAGCTGAGCCGACAATACGCTGCGTGCTATCGGCATTCTTGTTGTTTTCGTGAAAGTCGGTCAAATATGTGATTATTAGCTGGGCCGCAGACGCCCTGACTAGTGCATCGGAATGTGAAAGCGGTGTTGGAGTCAGCCGCCATAGTTCGTCATGGGACAAAACGATGGTAGGGTGCTTTAGTATCAAAATTGGTATGGTCTGCAGAACCACCAGAATCAGATCTGTTTCCTTGGCCAAGGTGGGAAAGTCGCTCAATATAGAGACCACAGCATTAAGTAGCTTGTCTAAGTCTTTCTTATCTTTTGATGACGGTTCTCTCGCATCAAAATAAAGTGCAAAAGATCGGATCGCAAGCTGGAGGACCGATGGATTGTCATCTTGCTCGAGCCAGTTTCGCGCAAGGGTCAGGAATTTGGATGTTCGCTCTTTGTCTGCTTTGCGGAAGATTTCTTTGATGAGCTCAGCTGCTGCCAAACGGCATTTCTCGCTATCGTCATTGGCCAGTACCAAAACCAAGGGAATAAAACAATTAGCATTAACTTCTTGAACGAAGTCGTCGGCTGACTTCATGAGCAAGAGATGGATCACCTCCATGACTGAGAGTCGACCACCTTCTCGGTCATACTTTAAGTTCGCAACGATGAAACTGAGTTGCTTTGCCCATCTATTCTTTTTCTGAGGGTAATCTCGTAGGAATTGGAAGAAGGCGCCTCGTGCCAAGTCGCGAGTGTTTTTGTCGTCATTGGTGATCATAACAGTACCGACATAGTCAAGAATATCGTAGACTTCAGCAGTTTCGATCTTTTTATCTAGCACAGACCGTAGGAAATTGAACGTGATGTGACGATAGAGTGGTTCCGTTAAATCATCTTTGAGTTTGCCTAGTAGCATGTCAATTGCTGCATCTTTGACAACGACGTCAGGTCTGTCTCTCAGTATGACGGACATCAGCTTCAGTGAAGCTTGCGAGAGGTCTGCAGCAAATGAAGTAGAGGTCGAAATGCATTTCGTTGCCTCCTTTGCGGCTACTTTGTAGAGCTTCGATGCATCATCGCTCTTGAATGGAACCTTGGTGAGCACATTTAGAAGCTTGAAGGTCGCAATTTTGACTTCATCCTCTCCACCAACCACTGCATCTCCAAGAATTGGGATGAAGCCGGTGATATTGCTTGAATTTCTTAAGCTGTCGTGTTTTCTAAAGACAGCTCGCAGGACATCGATGGCAAACCGGACAAGCTTATACGTGTACTTGCTTGTAGTACTACGCTCACCGCTCCGCTTTGCACCTTTCTGTACTAGATACCGCCTGATCTTCGGGTCTAGCATTGGCGCAGCCTCAGCCTTTTGACTCGCATACACCTGCTGTACAACTTGATAGCAGAAAATGAGCGTGTCTCGACTGCCGGCGGCGGAATTCCCTAAAAGACCAGCCGTGATTCTTGAGAGTAAGTCATCAATCTTTCGAACCATTCGTAGATCAAGCTTTTCGAGCAATAGCGAACGGAGTGGGCTGATGAGGTCGCCTAGACGGTTGACCGAAGCAGTTCGGGCAATGAGTTCCATGGAGTCCTGGCTTTTGCTACTCTTCACTTCTTTTGTTTTGCTTGTATATTCCACTGCATCTTTTTCTTGGCCAATAACCCCGAAGATGTCATCCATGATTATAGCCATGATATCGTCGAGGCAGTAATCGATATCTCCCGGTTGAAACTGAGGTATCACTGCCACCAGGATGGTATGCATAGTGTAAGATAGAACATGAAGCTGATAGCCTGATGTCAAGGCGCCTCTAAGTTCTTTTAAGATGAAACCAAAGTACGAGGGTCCTAACAGCGAGGCCATCTTGGAAAGCGTATCTCGCGCCATTTCTCGGGACTCTAATGCCTTACTTCGAAGAATGTGGCAAATGTCTGTAAGCACCCCAGGCAGCTTCTGATTCAGAGAGTCTTCAGAAAGCAACTTGAGAACCTTGACGACAATGATTCCGACAGGAACGCGGGAGCTCACGGTTGCTTCGTCCTTTTCATGCATGTAATTCAAGAGAGGTGGCAAGATATTGGCAAGAACATCTTCATTGAACTTGTCGAGAGCAGGTAGCGTGCTAGCCAGATGCGACTTGGATTTTGATGAATCTTCAACCTCCATCTTGTCTGAGTTCTTCTCGTTTGATGCAATCGTGAGCGTTTCGACAAATTTACCCAGAAGCCTTACTAATTGCTTCTGCGCGTCCGGTTTCGTCTCAATATAGCCAATATACCGGCGCAGAATTGCTCGATATTGCGGCCATTCTAGAGCAAAGGCTATGTCCGATAGGGTTGTTGCTGCTTGGGCACCCACGCCATGGTCGTCGCCACCATCCGGACGATTAAAGATAAAGTGCTCTAGAAGTGGAACAAAGAAGTGGGCCACATGCCGACTACTCAGAGTGTTGTTAAAACTGACTTTGGACAACAGCTGCAATGCTCGCATCTGTCTTGCTGTGGCTGGATTAAGAATATTGCTAAAGAAGCTAGGGTCTGGGTCTTTCTCATCTGGTTCAGGGTTAAGCGCTATGAGGTCGGAAATCGGAGTCCATGAGGGTATCCTGGAGACTAAATATCCTATGACCTTCATTGTTTCTCGGCGGACGGTTTCCGAAGGTTCTTTAGCGTTTGAGTATAGAGACGGCAAAATGACAGTGGATAGGATTCTGCCAAAGCTGTCTTCCTCAGAACTGGTTGAAGAAGCAACAGCATCAACAAATCTGCAAAGTCCATCCGCCGAATTTGCAGATAACACACCATATTCCTCGTCGTGTCTGATATAAAACATCATGTTGTGTATTAATGGTTCCCAGTCCCTTGATGTAAATGCCGTGTCCCTTGGTTTGGATATAGCATTGAATGCTGCCAGACGCTTGTCAAAATCAGGTTCATCGATACGGTTACGACGAAACGCATTAATGTCTGCGCATAGCTCGGAAAGATCAGGTGCACAGTTCACTCTGGGGAGTAGGACTGCAAGGACTTTTGAGAGAGTCTCGCGGCTTGGTCGATCTCTGAAAAAGCTATACAGCGACCCTATTGTCGAGTAAATGCGGTTTAATAGATCGAGTTCATACGACATTCCATCCAAGGCAAGGAATTTCTCAAGCATGAGAACAATGACGCTTTTGGTTTTCGGATTGACTGTCTTGGAAGGTTGGTCCAGAAGAAACACAGCAACATTGATCAAGGTCCCAACCTGATGGGACTGCTGAACCATCGGAGATAGCTCAACCACAGTTTCAACGCATGCTAAGAGTAGATCTTTTCCGATGTTTTCCTCGGTCCTCAGAACTTGGCCGACCGTTCCCAGGATCAAGTTGACGTTGGGCTCAATGATCTCCTCCGCAATCAGCTCATTAAATTCGCATTCGGTTGCCGGTAGTTGGGACAATTTGATTAGATTTCGCAGAATTACCATAGAAAAGATCCTGACATCATCTTTAGACTTGGCAAAGGCTACCAAATCCATCAACTTCCGAATAATTCGATCATCGGCAGTGAAAAATAACGCTGTTTTTGGCAGTTGTGAAATCGTAGAGAGAAGCTGAAGAATTCCGGATATCCCTTGAGTATTCTCGATATCAAGTTTATCGAGGCGGGGGCTTACGGTTTCCTTGATCAAAATGTCGCGAAAAGGGGTCCAGTCAAAGGTTGTGGCATTTTGCAGTAACGAGATGACACACTTCAACGAGGCGGTCCTGACAGTTCGCAGCAACGAAGCTTGTGCTGGAGCCTCTCCCAACTTTCCCACATCGTCGGCCTCATCGGTCTCGTCCGCCTCGTCCGCAGATTTCCGTAGCATTCGGCAGGAGGATATTAGGCAATATAAAATTGCGGGAAGTATTCGGTCCATATAATTCTCAACGTAAGTTCCAAGCTCATTAATCATAGCCGCCATCATGTTTAGAAACCCGACCTGTTTCCGGATGGGCATGAGCTCGCATTGGAAAATGTCGTCACGCAGACCCGACTTTCCGATCAGCTGGAAATCGCGAAGGCTTCCTAAGGAAATATCGAGAAAGCTCCCCAGGTCCTCTACTGTAAGCTGTCTTAAGACAGCCAAACGGTTTGCTTGGAGGCCATTTCGTCCGCTAGCGACACCCTTCTTGGAGATCGTTCGTCCGTACAGAAGTCTAAGAAGCACGGGCATCGCTTCGGTTCGGTGTTCCGGCTGGATCTGTTTATCTCCTTGGAAGAGCACTGTAAGTTCGTTTTTGAATCGAGCCTCATCAAGCAAATACTCCAGGCTTTCTTGGTACGGCTGCACTCCCTCCTGCTTCCATGTTAAAATAGCTTTGAGCGCGGACTTTTGAACCTCAATGTCGCCATTTGAAAGCAAGAGGAGTAATGCGTCATAGACTTGTTGGCTTTGAAACAGCACCTTAGGATTCGAGAATTGAGCAAAAACCCCAAGCATAGTCTTCTTATCAAAAAGAGACCATGATCTGTTTACTTCTTCTTCGCCTATTTCGTCATGTGTGTCCTCTTGCTCCGGGCTTGAACTCCATGAAAGAAAAATCGGGACTAGTTTTCGGGACCTCTTTTCTGCAAGAGATGGCGTCGATGAAAAGACTTTGAGGGCTTGCGATCGCGCATTAGGGGGTGTTATAGGCACCGATTCTTGGCCCCTTTCAAATATTTCTAATATGATATCAGACGAATTATTAATCACATGGTCTGTCTCCTCGGCTTGCGCATGAAGGCTTGAAAGATTTCTGCATTCGAAATCAGTAAGGCCAGAGTTTGGCGCAGTTGTCGCCCCTTTCGGGGGGCCTTCCCATCGCTTCGACGGAACGTCAATCCATTTGAACGCAATGTCACAAATGATGTCCTCTCCAGATTTGGTGTGACTAATTTTCTGGAGAGTTTCCACGGCGGAATCCCAAATAGGCGTCATTCGTACCGTCATAAGCCCGAAAAGAAAGGAGGGTATGGCATGCCGGAGCCAGGAGCCTTCACTTAAATTAGCATACGTAACACCAAGGCTACGCATATGCATCGATAACACCCGAGAATTTTGAAGATCCACAGGTGTTTCTTCGATTTGCGACATAAGTGATAGGCAGTTCAACTCATCGGGTGCTGAATCCAGTTTGCTAAGCAGACGCAGGGAAGCTATTCGATGATCGTGTAATGGCATTGATAAACTTTGAACAAGACATTGAAGGAACGGGTTAAGATCACCCTCATTGCTAACACTTTCTTCACTTTGAGATCGAGGGCTTGGGTTCTCGCGATTCATTGTCTCATAGACAAGCATCGCTTCGAGAAATCCTGTCAGACGATAAAATCGGGGAGTAGCAGCTCTGAGCAAGGGCCCCAAAGACATGTCGACCTGCTCACACGCTTTACTCATTCGAAGATAAGCTAAGAAACCCTGGCTAACAATGAAGCGGGCTTCTTCCGTTAACGCGGATTGAGAGGGTCTCAGAGCAAGCTTCAGCTTCCTTAGCAGGACGTTGGAAATAGGCCCTATAGTCGACGGCCGAACACTCGTCAATTCCAAGAGACGCAACAGAGCCGAATATTTCGGAAGGCATTTGTCATGCCATGTCTTTGGATCTTTATCGTATGCGCCCGATGCGCCCTGCTCGGGAAAGGGAGATATCTCTAATCGCTCGAATTTGCTCACGATTTGATCCTGCCACGACTGGGGTAACGCGAAGGCGTCCGGTTCACCCACAGAGGGTAAAGCGCGAGATTCAATCATGCGCGGAATAAACACACAGAGCATGTCTTCGTTGGATCCCTCGGACCAATGCTGAACGACGAACCTATAAATTGTCAATTAGCTTCCTGGGTGGACTATTGAAAGATATGGTGTAATGCCTTACTTTTGAAAAGACTTGAGAAAAATGCTTCGGAAGCGAGTAGCGTCCAGATCGGAGAAATATGAGCAATAGGGTATGAACCAAGACATTAATGGTTCACGGGTCATTACAGCAGTAAATTCAGTAATGTAGGGAATTAATATGTCCATAGGCGCCTGCTGCCATACTATCGCTGTATTGACTAGTAGTTGTTGCCATATGGCTGTCGATTCAACCATCTCTGAGATTTTTGGGTTCTTTGAAACGAATTCAAGGCATTGCAACAAAGTACCTAGAATGGGTTGCCAATCAACGATTCGAGTCCCTTTTCGCACCCCTGATATTATTCCCAGGCATCGGATATAGAGAATATTACGCAGGGGAAATTCACTCCGACTTTCGTCATTTGTTGCTGCTTCCGAGATAGCTTTGGGGATCGGCTGGAACGTCTCAACTGTCGTGTGGTGAATTACACTTACCAAGACACCGCAGACAATCTCAGACCAATTTATCGGCTCTAGAGAAAGACATTGATCGTTCGGCACAGAAAGTACCAAAGCTTTCATAATATCGGGTCCAGTCGTATGTATACCATTGCCCTGACCTTTTACTGCCTCGGCGAACATGGCCATAAGTCCGTGATAATACAATTCCAAATGCCGGTCATTCCTGCTGGCGGTGAAGTCATCACGGATATGTCGAATAAATGGCATTAGCGCCCGCTCTCTATTCGCCGGTGCCGCAGCCTTTTTAACTAAGAAGCTCAAGGCCTCGGCGGCAAAGCGCGTGATATGAGCAGGGTTCCGAGCTTTTCCGAGCAGCGGCGCTAGCAAGTCGTAAGTCGGCCTCAAATCAGGCACGAGTAGCTTTGACAGGTACTTGAATAAGAATGCAAGACACGCAAAGGTCCACTCGACAACGGCCGCGTCTTGGGATCGGCTGGCAATCTGGATAATGAGGGAAAGGGCCCGGGGATAATATTTCTCGAATCGCGAGCCCAGGTCATGGGCAAAGGCAGTCAGAAGATCGAGTAAGGGCTCCAGTGATTCCAACTTTTGCGCGGAGATATATTTTTCGAGCAGGTCCATAATGCGCCCCTCGAAATGTATTATTTGAGGCAGGCTGTCGCAGAGCGGCTGCAGCTCCCTCTTGAAGAACATAAAGTCCCTGGAGAGATTGAGCTCGGCCCATTTCTCCAACCCGTTCCTGAGATATGAAGTGGTCGACTCGAGATCTTCGGTTTCGAGATCATGGCGGCGAACTCTGCGTAGGGGATCGAGCGAATGGAGCTTAGATATTTTCGTTGAGAAGGACTCCCATCGGTGGTTCTTCTGATGGGGAGTCAGCCCCGTCTTGCTCTTCCGAGACTTGAAAACACGTCCAGACATAGTCGACGGCATTTTGGCTGTGTTGGGGTGCTGGACGTCCCCAGCGTGTAGAAGTGAGATGCCGTCACGTCAAAGCGACTTGGGTGAAATGATCAGGCACTAGGAAGTACACCAGAGGAGTCGCGAAAACAGACACGCCCCACCATTGAAATCGCATCTAAGATCTCAGAACTTGGGGCGTCGACTTTTTTCGAGTTTCGGGACGCTAATGCGAACGGATAACGCCGATAAGACTGATAACCAGATCTTATCGGATCTTATCGAGTCTTATCTCTTATCTACACTTACCTAAGCATACTCGGTATGTAGCTATGCCTGGTCGCAGTTGCTCAATGTTGCATAACAATGCGCGTATGCAACAACTGACTGAATGCATTCCGTATAAGCTCCTGCTTCGAATCGCGTCACCATCTTGAGCATTCAAAGTTCACATCATCAGACTCCCGAACTCACACCACCTCTCTTCTCGCCTGTGGGACTCATAATTCCTCGTCGCGAACCATGGCGGCCAAAGTGTAAGGCATCATAACTATCACTCATCCGATTAACGACTTGCGCGCTGCTAATTTTATACCTGTTGTCACAGAATCGTGCTAGGCAGCCTCGATGGTAAGCTGCAAGAGGCCTTCGCAAAGCTGGAGACTTTGCAAAAGAAACAGAACTTTTCCTTCGCAATCGTCATCGGCAACCTATTCGCCGCCGATCAGGACGATGAGACTGTTCAAAAGCTGCTAGACGGCAGTATTCGCGTGCCGCTCTCAACCTACTTCACCGTCGGCGCAACGCCTCTGCCGCCGCCAATCGTCGAGCTTATTGAGAAGGATGAAGATGTGAGCATTAGATATCTCTTCTATATCCGTGGGCTTTTTGATTTACTTCATATTAATAAATAACTGTGTATCCAGATCTGCGAAAACCTCCATTTCCTTGGAAAGCGCAGCACGACCAAGACATCGGATGGAGTACGTATCGTTGCTTTAGGAGGAGTCTTGGACACATCCATCGTCGGGGGCGAATCGAAGGAGCAGCACCTGCCATTCCATACCGTAGGGGATGCGCATATTTTGCGCGGTGCCAATACGGCCGATATCCTGCTCACTACTACCTGGCCCGAGGCTGTCACGACAGCCTCCAATGTAGCCATTGCGCCAGAAAACAAGGGTGCCATATTAGCTTCAGCAGAGATAGCAGAACTATGCTCGGCGCTCAAGCCACGATACCACTTCTCGGTTTCGCCTGCTGCTTTTTTCTACGAGCGCGAACCATTCTTACACGACCCGACTGATGACCAATCCGATAGCAAAGCCATCACACGCTTTATATCACTCGCGCCCTTCGGCAACCTGTCCAAAGCTAAAGCCCTCTATGCCTTCAACATCACACCTGGAGAGTCTATAAGCTCTGTGCCTCCTGGCTGTACTGCTACACCGTTTCGCTCGACAAGGAGGAAGCGCCCTGAGCGAGGTGATGAGGGCCAGTTCAGTCGATTCGGTAACGGCCATGACCACCGTGGTGGTGGTCGCCATAAGCGGCGCCGGCGATCACCTCCCCCGGGCCCGGATCGCTGCTTCTTTTGCCTGAGCAACGTAGAAGTAGATACGCATATGATTTGTTGCATTGGCACCGAAGCATACGTAACAACCGCCAAAGGCCCCTTACCTAGCCCGGATTACTTCGCATCCTCCGGTCTTTCATTCCCTGGTCATCAGTTAATCATCCCGCTCTCACATGAGTCGACATTTCAGGCCATGGGCGCTGATGCCGAAAAGGTATTCGAAGACATGACCAAGTTCAAGGAAGGGATGCAAGCAATGGTAGCTTCCCAGTCTAAGTATAAGCTAGGGGCAGTAACTTGGGAAATCAGTCGGCAAAGGGGTATTCATATACACTGGCAGTTCTTGCCTATATCGATCGACATGATTCGCAAGGGTCTCGTCGAGGCCGGTTTCAAAGTCGAGGCGGCGAATCAGAAATACCCCAATTTTGAGGAGACGGCGCTTGGTCCCGCTACTAGCGAGCCGAGCGACTTCTTCCGCGTCTGGATCTGGTCCGATGATAGAGACACCGGTATCCAGAGCAAGGAGCTGGTTATGCGAATCGACGACAGCTTCCGCTTCGACCTCCAATTTGGTCGTATAGTTATGGCAAAGCTCCTCGGTCTCGAATCTCGGTTATCGTGGCGTGATGTTGTCCAGTCCCCCGCGGAAGAAGTCGAGGATGTCGAGAAGTTCAAAACCGCTTTCAAGCCCTGGGATTTCAGCTTGGAGGAGTAAAAATGGGATGAGTTGCATGAACACCGGCGTTTTTGTGGTTTGAGGGGAAAAACAAAATCGTTTAGATACCCGCATTATCGTTCCTCGCATTTGCTGGAGTTTATTCATTCTAGATGGGGAGATCACCACATCGCGATGCTTTTATCTGCTGCGGCTCTGGGATGGGCACGGTTATATTTATATCTCATTAATTCCTGCGGTATCTTCGGGGTAGGGATAGATGGAGATAGTTACTCGCGGATCTTATAGTCGGTGGTTTACTGGCTGCGCGGTTTATATTCGGGTCATGGGTATACGTGGTTACTCTAAGCTATTATGGAGATAGCTCAAAATACAACGTAGATTTCAGTAATGGATCTTTTCAAAGGCTTTCCATAGTAGGCCGTGAGCGACACTCAAGAATACTGGTAGGTTGACGTTCACTACGAAGCAGATCGAGTGATACTAGACAAGAATAACGGCGGTCCTATTCTTTAACGCCGAGACGATTAGTTTCGTTTACTTTTACTTTCTAATTCTACGCAGGGCAAAGCAGGCTAGGAATCTAAGAATCGACAGATGCCCGTTGGACACGTTCATATTAAAGGGGTTTATCCGAGGTAATCAGCAAATAAACTGCTACCCGGTTCGCAACTAGAAAACACGCCACCCCGTATCCGAACTTTTATTCCACGGTGCTGCTGCTGTTGGCATGTCCCATACCCCAGTTCACCCAGTCAGAAAAGAAAACAGCTTGTATTTTACAGCGTCCCCTCTGGCAATCCGTAAACGTCTGCGCATACACGGCATTGATGCGGTTGGCGTTCTCCTGGTCCGCGGTCCACAAGCTAGACGCGACCAGCAGGCTAGCCGTCGACGCCGCCTTGCTGAACGCGTGTGATACATCCTTCGAGGCCTCCTTGTGGATTTCCGTCAACAAGTTGATCTGCGCGTCTGTGTCGATATGTGTATCCTTGGTTCGGATCTTCCTTGACGCTTTTGTGAATTCCGTGAGGATGTTCATCGCTTTGTTGGCGAGCGGTTTGGCCGTTGTTGTCCGCACTAGCTCTAGGAGCGGAAGGAGGAGGGTGAAGGCGAGGGCGTTCGTTGCTTCTTGCTTGACGTATATGTTGAGCAGATCCAATATCCTATGCTTGAAGAGAACCACAGACTCTTTAGCGTCCTTTTTCTCGTCTTTTCGCTTCGTTGTTTTGATCCGGTGTTTGAAAACGTCAACAAGTTTGTCATCTAGCGCCATCATCTCAGAGTCAGTCATGTCCGAGTCATCATCCGATGACTCGGCTTCTTGGTCTTTGTCCAGGCGGTGGCTATTCAGGACTTTAGCAAGAGCATCATCCAGTGCGGCCAGATCAGCGTCCTCAGGCTCCTCTTCCTTGTCACTGTCCTCATCTCCTTTATTTTCATCTGTATCTCCATCCGATGTTATGTTCGCCCCATCAAGTGTAACGAATTCAACGTCAGAGCCAATCTCTGATATGTTATCTTCATCCATATCATCGCTTTCGCTGCCGGAACCAGATCCCGCGCCATCGGCCATCTCCGCATCCCCGTCATCATTATTCTCAAATAATGCTTGGAAACCCCTCGAGTTTTCTTCGGCTAGTAAAGGCTCTGTGAGGAGTTCAAGTGCCTCGGATGATATCTGTTGCGCAAACGCCTCAAAGACCTGCTCGCTTATCTGACGCATCATAGGCGATTGTCGAGATACTAAGGCGAGAAGGATTTCTACTAGAAGCTCCGATGCCCCAGATTCTTTACTCTTCATTCTTTCAGAACACGCTTCAAGATCCTGTAGAATGTTGAGTGCATCTGGCGCACCATTGTACAATTGTAAAATAGTAGTTGCGTAGAGCAGCGCGAGCCCCGAGGACAGATTGCTAGTGGTATCGTCTGGTTTATTAGGTGACTTGAGAAGTTTTGCCATGGCTTTCAGGGCGCGTTTTCGTTCAGTTTCGATCTCGTCGCTCATCGACACGGCTGTTGGCTTCACCGATCTAACAGCATCACACAGATATTCTGTATTGCGATGTTGCTTGGTTACTTTAGAAAAAGCAGAGGAAAGTCGTTTCTGAAACACATCTCTTGTCTTCTCTGAAAGAGCTGGCACGAACGCTTCTTGAGAAGAATATGCGCATGATGCCAGCTCTTTGATTCCAAGTTCAAGAGCGCTTTTGCTCTCGGCGTCGTTAGGATCAGTGGTTGATACCCTGGCCTGCGTAGTCATTTTAAAAACATAATCGGCATAAGCTTGTCGAAGCTTTTCAGCATCTTCCGATGTACTATGAACAGGTAGTCAGAATGGATTGGTACACAAACCATGGTGAGAGCGCTTACTTTTTTAAATCCAGAACGGGCTCACGGAGAAGCTTGAGAACCTTTTTCGAATTGGCAGGGGTGACCCATTGCAACAGACTCTCGATCGTCTTAGACGCGGTACGGGAATCGAAATCGTAGAGCCCAAATTTGCCGATGAGTTCTTTCAGAATGGGTATCAGTAGCTCAGGATGAGCCTCAACGGCCTTCTCCATCGACTGCAGTGTCTTCACTGCTGCGCGGTGAAGATAGCGATCCTCTTTAGCCGCTTGATTAATCAAACACTTCATCAGGTTGCGCGTAAAGAGTTCCTTGACTAGCGATTTATCCACAGATGCAAAACGTTGTAGATATTTCTGAAATATCATGAAGCCACGGAACTTCTGGCCGTCCGAAGCATTTTTGGAGAATAGCCCATCTAAAACATAGGATATCAGAGCTATATCCTACTGAAGGATGGATGGCTGAAGGCAAATACTCACCATCAATAACAGTAGTCCAGAATAATTTCACTTCGGCTTTTGCATCCTTTTTGTCTTTGGCATCTGATTCTAATAAGGCCTCAAGAATCAAGTCCCAAACAAAATGGAGTTGTGCAGTCCAATTACTTTGCTTCAGCGTGGAAACCGCTGCATCTTCTCCGGTATCGTTCGCAACATTGTCTCTCAAGACTCGAGCGACTTCTGGGAGGGCAGCAGAACCTAGCGGATCGCTCCACGGTTTCGATGGAACTTTGATGCCTGGATAACAGCTTCGGGAGCGCAGCCAAATACCAACACCCTCGGCAGTCCTCCCCAAGCCTAGATCTGAAAATTTCTGAAGCACTGCTTCCGCTCCTTCTTTTCCCATCTGAGGCAGGCATTCAACAATGACCCATCCGCAATGAGATCGGATCCAGACCTTTTTCTCAGCCATTTCGAGCAGCAAGTCTAATACTTTAGGCCACCTGGTGTTCTCTGTGAACAAAATCTTAGCTTCAACGAAACATTGTAGACCGAACAGTTGTCCGAAAAAGTGATCTCTTTCCTCCTGACCAGGAAGATTCCCACTTGATTTTGTCGCATCGACCAGGACATTCAGTACTTTGTCAAAGGTGAGACCGGAAAATTTAGCCTTGGCCAATTCTGGGGAACCGAAGAGCTGCCGCAAAATCTCGGTGATGACGAGGCTGAAGCCAAGACGAGACGCATTGCGAGAGCTAGCGAGACCGCGAAAGAGTCTCTTTTCAAGGTGTCTTCTCAAAGCCGGCTCTGGACCCGCGAGTAAGCCTGTAATCAGGGCATCGGCAGCGGCAAGACGCTCATCGTTGTCGAGACTTCCAAGCAGTTGATATATCGTGGCCTCACGTTTGCGGTTCACGCCGGTGTTTTCGTCCGTGAAGGGCGATTTGTCAAGTTCTATAGGTTCCGATTCGGTGATACTGGCGATAGCTTCACCCGTTTTAGGGCGTTTCTGGGTCGGCTGGCCATTCACGGCACCGGCCTTATGAGACCCGCGCTTGCGCTTCGCCCCCATCTCAAAAGATATGTAATTGATTTGTATGCCGAGTAGGAAAGAACTCTACTTTCTGGCAAAATTCAGATCATTCCAATTTAGTACCACTAACTAGGTGAAGCGTTTCTGCGAAATTGTAGCCATGAGCTCAACTTTTTTTTTGCCGGGCAATATTTCAGATGTTTGATCCACCGTATTGGCGTTCCTGAGAAGGTCAGGCGGTGAGGGAGATGGTTCCGTACCATCGCATAGCGTCGCAGTTCTATTATACCCGGCCTACCGGAGAAATCGGCCACCCTGCCTACCATCAAACACGCTGACGGGAGTTTATAGGTGCTACATGCCTCAGCAAGACCGAAATCCTTAGCTGGCCGGAAAGTATAGCTCCGACCTCAGCCGGAGATTAGCCGCCAGGTTGAGTGGCTGAGTCAGCTGAATAAGCAGGCAGATCGATTCTTCCCTTTATACGGACGTACTCTCGCTGAAGCGCTCGCTTTCTTACGTGTTCTTCTTAGTCATGTAAGCCAACGTATGAGAATCAAGTGCTCGACGTTCGTATTGAATCAATTCTAAACCTGTACACATTAGAGCTTAGTGACGACCTCGAATAGATTCCGCTGTCGTTACCGTGCTTTGGCACCACAAGTCGCTAGCTGAGAAATTACCCAGAGAGTCGAATCGTTTTCTCATCTCGGCATTATCCAAGGGAGTCTTGCGCCTCGTTTGGATTGTGAGCAATGGTTGGAGTCCCTGGTCGGTCAAAGGGATGTTCAACATGTAGGAAACGGAAGAAAGGATGTGACAAAAAGAGGCCAATATGTACTCAATGTTCGACCGCGGGTCTTGAGTGTGGTGGTTATGGGAGGAAGACGGTATTTCTGAACTATACACAAGATACTGAGGCAAATGCCGTACGCGTCGTCTACCGAGCCGAGTCCGCTGATAGCGGGCAAACGCCAGGCGGCGTCACCGATATTGTCCTCTCGCAGGGCCTGGCACAGGGTGCTTATGTAGAGCAGTACATAAGTGTGTTCCTGTCCAAGTATTTGCCTAAAGGTCGGTCCCTGCCAACAAGTCGCCAATGCCAATCTGCCAACTGGGTTGAGACTGCTCATGCCCTCTACCCATCCAACAGCGCGATCCAGTTCTCCCTGCTGAGTTTGGGTCTATCTGCTGCTGGCGAGTCGCAATATGCTCTCGAGTCGTATTCTCGTGCGCTCCGCAAACTTCAGGCAGCCGTTTGTGTCCCTCACCGTGCTCAGAGTGATGCAACACTAGCCGCCTGCCAAATTTTGAGTCTCTTCGAGGTAGGTTCGCCCGTGTTAGACGCCTTGCCTGGTTTTTTTGCCTATAAACTACCCGTTAGCAGGTTTTCTACGGCTCCGAGGATAATGCGCTGCTACAAGGATCCAAGTGGCATAGCCACTTGGCCGGACAGCTTGCCCTCATCCAGGCACGGAGCCCTTACGCGTATCAGTCGGGTGCGAGCCATCAGTTTTTCTCCGACGGGCGATATCCACTTGTCAGTTGATAATTTACTCACGTCGTCACCGGGCTGCCTTTCTAACATTGACGGCAGCTCTTCTCAGCCCTTAAAAATCGACAGCGTTTCCCTTTAAACACCCCCGAATGGAGAACAGTACCGTGGGAGAAAGAACCAAAATCGGCCAAGGATAAATTATACGATATTATAGCTGATTTAACTACGATCCTAGCCGATGCGGATGAAATGCGTTATTGCCATGACCCTGCGCGAAAGGCTATTTTGTACGAGAAAGTAGTAAGAGCGTGTCAATGCCTACACCAAAGCCTCCAGGGCTGGCTCGAAAAAACAGGTCCTTTAGCTGATTTCCGTGACGGCAGTGGTATTCTCGCCGATCCCACCGGCCCCTTTGACTTCATGCAGGCTCATATGACATTGCTATATTGGACTATCTATGCCACCCTTTACTCAACACTCATCTCAATCCACGATCCTCCATTGTCAGAGATTCCTCCAAGCATCAACCCGCTGCCATATATTCGGAATGTCGCCAATTCACTACATTATTTCTTGCGCCCAGGTGCCGGATTGTGTGGTGCAGATTTTGCGGCTTTACCCTTGGGTATTTGCTGGCAGATCGCCTACGCGACACCAGATCTCTATCAGAAGGAAAATGCCCTGTTTGCACAGCTTATTGGGCAACAAAACGTTAGAGATACTGTACTCAACTTTCTGCGAAGCCTCCAAAGGGATACAGCCGGCCCGGTGATGGCCACTCTAGATGGATTCGACGGCAGTAAGTAATGCCTACCATGATCTATTGCTTTTCATTGTTGATACATTTGCCCCGTTGCATGGGTAAGAACACGGAGGGAGTTCTGTACGAGCTCAAACCTGGTTTCCTCTTCGTTCCTAGAAATGGCGCAATTCACATTTGAAGAGATTTGTTGCTGACCAGTATGTCGAAGTAATCCTACGAGCTCAAAGTTGGATGATGGGCAAATGCTAGCGGCCTCTAACGCCCGTCTAAAGAATTTGACTAGGAGATTCAAGAGAAACGCGACTTGGGTCAAGTGCCGCAGCCACTTACTCACAAGATATACCGACCCCTATCACAGCTAGACGGATCACAAATGCCTCCCGTTCTTGCCGCGGCGTTTCACTCGGGGTGTTTCCAAGAGTACCTATTCCAATTTACTCCTACATTTGGCTACGGCTTCTTGTCTGCCACTTTCCAGGCTTGGCTTCTTTTTCCACATTCCTAGCTGTAATCTGTTGTATGCTTCTTCTCGAGTATACATTTCTGTACGCATTCCAAGCATGCTTCCTGGCTTCCTCATGGTCTCGTTTTTCTTCTCACACAAAATTACCTGTACCCCTTTGCCATCACTGATCAGCACAGCCGGGGATAGAGCCGCCGATATTGTTGACGCCGATGCCTCTCCCCAACCTCTTCTGACCGCATACCTCGGCACCTACATACACGGCGCCAATCAGGTACAATAAGCTCATATCCACACAAACAGGTTCAAGTTTTCATACAGCTAGTATCCGGGTAGGGTCCTCGACCGATTGGGGGATGAGAAATTTCCGACAACGAGGACAACTATGGTAACGATGATAAAGATGACCCATATTCCCAAGGGGAATAACCCTAGACATAGATGTGTGAACCCGCCGCTCGGGTAATTGTATTTTAGTTCGTTGTTTAGATCTTAATCCTCCCCTCCCCCTCCCCCTCCTCCCCCTCGGGAATGCTATCTTTGAATACATTTGAGCCTCTTATCGTGCTCAATAGAGATCAAACGGTTACTTAGGCGTTAGGGGGAGGTGGGCTACCTTGGGATATATGTATATTGAGCCCTATATATTCATTGGGCTTCCCTATGACAGCGTATAATCTACCTAACTCTCAGGCGAATGCTATCGATTGAATCACTGTCTTGGCTCCTGTGTTCGCTATCGTCAGTGTGACTATCGTTGACAGACCCCAGCTAATCGTCCTGTAAACTCGGCTGAGGATCCCCCCCTTTAAATAAACCTCGGCACGAAAGGGGATCTATATCTGTGCCGAGACCCGAGCCCCGTCACCTACACCCAGCTTGACAAGCTACTTGAACCCGTACCATCTCAAATGCTCCTACGGGGTACGACCCGAGACAGGACCATCTTCTTCCCTCTGCTCCGCGTCACGTTCAAGTCATCCGGTTAAGTACTACTGCCCGTTCCTTGATTCTTTAGTACCTACCAAACCACGGTAAAACATACAACAGCACATTCACACTCCCAACACCAACGTATCTGTTGTAGCAGAGGTGCAAGCAGAGATCTTGCTTGTCCCGTACATGTAGGTCCTTGCCTACTCCACGCACTGGAGCCCGTCCCCATCACAACCCGTCTTTCAATATCCCCAAGGTTTGATGCTCCATCTTCCATCTCCGTACCTCTTCCTCCGTCCCTTCAATCCCATCATCCTATCTTCACCTTGCTACCACTACCAGCTCCGCAAGAAGCTTTGACCTTGCTGGCGCTTGGCATCCCTTCTTCTTGAATTGTCGAGAAGCAAGACACAACCCGATTCACATCCGTCTGCTCTCCCAGACCTTGCTGCCGTTATCATCACTTCTTCCTAAATTATCACGGAGCAAGATACAACCCAAGTCACACTTGTGTCTTCTCCCGATTGATCTCATCGTCGCCCCTACACCCCATACTGATAAGGTAAATAGCTAGCACTTCACCTTGCTGCCGGTCACCAACTTTTCACCTCGCCGTCATCATCCGAGCCCCCCTCTACCCCAATTGCATCCAACTATTCAGCACGCTGTACCCAATGGCTTACCAACCATGTGCCTGTACCACGGGCGGCAAGGCGACTTGCAAAGATTGTGCTGCCGCCCCAGGCGCAAGCAAAACCCCTAAGGTAACTGGAACTCACATCATGGCCCTTGAGGCCCAGAATGTCCAGGAGACTGCCGATATGCTCACCCTGGCTCACGGCTGCGTCTTTGATGACGAAAACCATCCATCGAACAACCCTGAGCTAAGCCGTTTACCCTTGGTGGAAGCTCTTATCCAAAGCATGAAGCTCAAGCTTGGAAAGATGGAAGCGATAGCAGACAGAATCAAGGATCGCACGGATCTTATTAAACACCTGGAAGAGAGTGACCAGATCGTCGCCACACCTGGACCTAGTCATGGTCGCGTGGTCCAACCATCCGTCACCAACGCCACTAAGCCGAGCAGCAACTCTCAGCGGAAGCCGTCAAACTGCAACACGAAGAATGAACAGATTCCCGTCCCCAGCCTCATGGATTTGGGTATCACCCCTATTTCCATGCCGACCCTAGAGCCTATTCGTGCGAATAACGCTCCGGTCACAGGCACCAATCCCCATCCATTATCCATCTCGATGACGGAAACTGAATTGCTACCCACGAAACAGAACCAAGTCAAAACTGTCCAAGTCTGGGACAATGAAGAACACCGAGACAAGATTCTCTCATTCCACACCAGAGTCCTCGGCCCCAGAGCCGATAACCTCCCCCTTATTTTCAACTATGGTATACAATACAATCCCGATGCCCCTGTATTTCTCGGTGAGAACCTAACATTTAACAAAGCTGAATACGGCAAATGCCGCATGGTCGTCATCCAGGGTCTTGACCCGGTCTCGACCATTAAGGAGGTGCTCGACAAAGTCAGAGGCGGACAAATCCTCACTGCCTGTAAAGTAACAGACAGATCGGCCCATGTCACATTCGTGGAAGGCCTGGCCGCTGAAGCCTACGTCAAATACGCCAAGGAACACCCTTCTGCTATGAAGATCCGCGGATCCTACCCGAACATTAACCTTGCAGGAACCCCGTCTTATCCCATCCGCGCGTCCATCCGCCACAAAATCTCCCGCCACGGCATCACGCGCGTCCTGGCATTCCCCTCAATGGGAAGCGGAGTCCAGAGCTTCTTGAGACACCACAAATCCCTCCAGCAGATCGAGGATGAGCACACCGAGTTTATTCCCGTTAAGGAGACGAACAGTCCTCTCTCGGAAGTCAAGACGGGACACACCACCACCACCACCACTACTAACAACAACACTGGTGGAAATGTTGCCGCCGCGTCTGCCGTTATCAATTCGACCACCATCACCGCCACCACCGTGGTTTCTTTCCGCGCCATTTCTTACGCAGAGCATGTTCATACAAACATCCTAAAACGGTTCCCAGCAAGCCGTATTTACTTCGCCCCGGACCGCTGTGCCGGACCCCTTGAGGAGCTCTCGTAGCTCAGACACGCCCTTCTAACTTACGGTGACGTCCCCTATCGATGACGTCCTACCCACGGTGGAGTTTTACTCACAATGCGAAAGTACTAACTACGATGAAGTCTTAACGATGAAGCCCTAGATTTGAAGAAGCCCCATCTCGCGAAGATTACATGGGGGTCGACGTCACAGACAGGGGTTGCCGCCATGATGGAACACAGAGAAACCGAAGTAAACTAGAAAAGAGAAAAAAAAAGAAGAGGAAATGGAATGGCAGGGAAAGAAAAATAACGACACGACGACGAAGTAATCATGGTGCGCAGGGAACACGGAAGGATCTCTGCGCAAGGATACCCAACGCACGTAAAGACGTGCACTACAAGCTGCGAAAACTAATGCTACACGGATATGAAAAGGGGGGGAATTTCCGGGCGTAGCCTTTCCCCCTCATTTTCATTTTCATTTTCGTTGCTTTTCCTCGGTCGTGGCTAGGAGGACGGATCAGGGAAACGAAAATGACATGATGGGAGGGCGGAGATTTATTCAAGCTTTCATCATGGAAAAACGTCGTGTGATCTCGATCAGCACGGCACAACACTCTCACCACTCAACTCTCTTCTGAAACTCGGGGCTAGGTAGCAACAAATCACAAAATGCGATGATTTCACTGAACTCAACCCGCCTTGACTTGAAACCGTCCCTACCGCGTAGTAAATAGTAATCATACCCAGACAAGATAGGTAACCACGAAGTTCCAGCAGCAAGTCACGGAAACAAGCAAGTAAGAAAAAAAACAAAGGGGTTTCGAAGGGAGGTATATTAATGGAGGATCAAGCAACGTAGTATCTTCTAGAGTTTCTCGTCTTTTCCGACGGATATACGCCCACCGCGAAATTTTTTGGTTCCCTCTACAAACCGCCCCTATGGTCATTAAAAGGCTTTAAAAAAGGAGTTTACATCTTCCCTAATCTCACGCCGACACTGACTCGGGGCCAAGAGGAAGATTCACCGCGGGCATTCTGAGCAAATTCCGAGTTAGCACGGCGCCTCCATGCGATAGCAAACTGGCTACGTAACGTGACATTCGTCTTATTCGATGCCGTTGGGCCTAGATGGCTTTCCATCTCGTCCTCAGCATCTGTACCCTCCCTGATTTCCCAAATCGTTCGGTGTGCTGCTCGTAGGTATTAGTCATCATCAAGGTCGCCGGCAAACGCCTCCGCAACATTCGCATACTTCCGCTCCATGGTGGGCGTTGGCTGCGACATTCTTGCGGCCGGCGAACCGCCTTTGGTCATCTTTGCAGCTTTATTCTTGAGATACTTTCGCACTATGTCCTGCCCGATGAGTTCCTCCGGCTCCCACGATGGATTTTGGTCGGCGGGCCAGTTCCCTTCCCAGCGGACTTTGAAAAACCGGACCAATTCACCGCCGGTTTCGATTACTCTGTCGCCTTCCAGCCGTTTTACCGCCCATTCTGGCTCCGGTTCCGATTGACGTCGCTTTCTCTTGCGAGAGCTACCAGCTTTTGCAGTTGGTGTAGCGCTATTTGAACGGGCATGTGTCTGGCCGTTGTGTTTGGTCCCAGATGCGGCTCCTCCCGGGCCGGTCCCGCCACCGTGGTGGATGGGCGTGAAACGAGTCAGTTCAACTGATTCCTTAGTCCCGTTGGGGAGAGATTCAGAGGGCGGAATAGCAGTGTTAGAAACTCTTTGCGATTTCTTAGATAGACCGGGCTTCTTAGATCGTTCCTGGAGACGTGGATAGGGGGCCACTGAAACTGGGGTGAAGGTCGTTTTATGGGATGTCTCGGATTTTGGTGTTGGACTCGCAGCCGCCCGGATGCGAGCGGGTCCCGGCTTACGCGAGGGCACTGGTCTCTGTTTGGGAGCGGGATATTGCGGGACTGGAACAGGGGTCTGTTTTACTGCACGCGGCCTTGAAGGCACGTACGAAGGAGGTGAGACAGGGCTGACCTTGGCCGGCGGTTTTGATGCCCTCTTCCGTGGCCGATCAAGACGCGATGGGGCGGACGCGGGAGTGGCCAGTGGTAGTGTCTGTCGCGAGGGCTTTTTCTTCGAAGTTGAATGCAGAGTTACCTGAATGGAGGTGGATGGGGTCGGATCCCGATGGAGTGAAGAGGGCGTGTTGAGGGAGCGGAATTGAGCATGCCCTCGGAAAGAAGGGACGGGGTGAAAAGAGCTTAGCGACGTGAAGTCCAGACTATTCCTTGGCTCATTCGATCTGTCAAAGCCATCGGCTGCTTGAAATTCGATATCGTCATCGTCATCGTCATTATCATCGTCGCTGTCACCGCAAACATATTCGGGTATGGTTGTGTTTGTGTCGGTTTCCTCCAAATCACCCGCATCTTTGGCGAGTTGCGCTAGCCTTTTCTGCGGAGTCGACAGCGATGGTCCTTTCGTGCTAGCAGGAGGCAAAGGAACGTTCGGGAGCTCTTCGTCCTCAAAGGTTGCTTGTTCTGCGAGTTGGCGGGCGAGAAGCTCCGCCTTGCTAGGTCGCTTCGGTTTAACAATACTGGGTGCTAACGCGTTCGCACCAGTGCCCACCCTCACTCCCGTGTCCGCGTCTGTAACTGTGGTCGGCTTAGGTACCTTGCCGGTCTTAGGGTGTTTCTGTTGTCCCAATCTTTGCTCCAATGCCTCTTGCTCGCGCCTCACTTCGTCTTTCTCCAATGAGTAATCGTATTCCCAGTCCTCCAATGTTCGGGGAGAAACGTAATCAAGGATCTTGGTCGCGAGGACAGTGACAGCCGCGGCGGGTAATTCGGGCCAGCCCACAATATAGTAAAGCTCTGCTTTAGGCTCACCGTGGCTGGACTTGCCCAGGATAACGCGTTTGTCGATGATGAAAGCACCGCTGTCGTTTTCGAGAGCTAGGCGGATAGGTGCAAGTGCGGGGCCATCGCCAGATCGATAACTCTTGGGCTTCGACGGAAGAGGGATCTCGATGGGTAATCTGCGAGTTCGAGGGGGATTCATGATGGCGTGCCCAGAGCAGGGAGGCTAACGAGACTTGAGTTGGTCGGGTGCTACGCGTGCGCGTGCTTCCGTGCTTGGTTCACGCGCTGGCTATAAAAGGCGGAAAAGCTCTGCTGTAGAAGAATCCGAGTTGACTGAACGAGCGACGTATTGGCTGAGGGGCTGATCTCCTGCTTGGTTCTCAAGGGCGCTAGCTCGAGACCCAGAAATGGGTCAACGCGATGTTGGAGATGGGAAAGGTCGCACGGTCCCGCGGATACCCAATTTCAGGCACGTCGATCGAGCAAGACAACAACATGGCATGAGGGGGAGTTGCGGTGTTGCTCGTACCCTGACCTGAAAGGGGCGAGTCTTCGGGGCGTTAACGTAAACAGTTGAGGTTGAAGTTGTAGAAGAGTGTATCGGAGGTACTTACGGAACTTCTCGCTACGCGCTTTTGCTCAGGCTTGGGTGCTCGTGAGGGTCCTACAGCGTGTGGTCATAGCGCCTGCGGTGCTTGCTTACCTAATTAGACCGTGCAGGGGTGAAAGAAACCCGGATATGCGCATAGAAAATGTCGTCTTTTATAAAGATTCCTTTTCCTACCGATCAAGATGGAGATGCTGTGAAATCCATCCATTACTCTTGCGATCTCCTTAATGGTTACTATAAGTCTCTACCTACGGAATCCACATCGACTCCAAAACGCATTTCGTTCGAGTGGCTGATATCTATCTGGCTCCGTACTTATGCCCCCATTAACGCATAACTTCCCCGCATAGGTATCTCCTGTATATACATAAGTTCGACCTTGTGCCTCTCGTACGGTCTCCTGTGGACCCGCTACCTACGTGCGATGCGTAGGCAAGGTCTGATCAGAAGTGTGTACGTAGAGTCTTAGTTACT